>UELU01144701.1:0-10453 GCA_900490025.1 Megastigmus dorsalis
CCTCCTAACCAAGTATCTGTCACCACTGTGCCAGATGTACTTACAGTTAAGCCTTAAAGCTTACAGCTTCAGGCTTAAAAATTCCCTGTAAACTTCTGGGTGTATTAATTCATTGATAAAAATTTTCCTATCTGGCAAGTATGATGTAAAATAATCTACCAAGCTTGAGATCACGAGCTCGTCGGACTCACCACCACGCTCGCGTTCAATAATTTTTTCTAATGACATAATAGGTGGGGAGATGGTCTGTACAATGCCTTCGACCCTGAATACCAAACTGGAATCCAGACTTTTCATGAAAGAATGTACTCTTACATCTAGACTATTTTTTCTTGAAGCCTAGATTCCAGCTTATCATTAAGATTTAAAAAATTTTCATTAATAGTTTCAAAATTTAAAATTGCATCATTTTTAACATTACTTTCAATATTACAATTTAACAAATCCACGCTGTCCCTGATTTACCCGAATTTCTGCCAACACTGAATTCTGGCTTTCAATTTTTTTATTAATTTCCTGTAAGCCATCACAAATATTTTTAACCAAAAATTCAATTGTTGAATTGAATTTAATGTCTTCTCTACTTGATCCAGCTTACATAAAATTTTTTCGTTTGTTACAGACCGCACCGAATTGACTTGAGACAGAGCGGAATTAAAATAAAATCCGGGGCCGAGCTAATCGTGCCACCTATATTAAAACTACAAATCTTTTCGCTCTCTCGTGCCTCACTTTCATCATTTTTTTTATACAAAATATTTGGCGTACTTATTATCTCTATTCACATTACTTAGGACTACCGAGCCATCTTTGCCTAGACTAGATTTATTAGATATACTCAACGACATCGTTCGCTTTTTATCAGAGTTGCAGCTTTCACATAGATACTCTTTTTGATTGTGTTTGAGACCCGATATTTCAGACATATTATAAGAAACATTATGATAAGCCTTCGTACATTTCGCACATTTGCGCTAGATTGCATTAAGCCTGCTGACTTTATTGCACTTTAAACAGGATTTAGGACCCTTGATGAAGTTACGTTAAAAGGAAAATTTTAAATGAAAATTTTTCTTAGATTAAAAGCTGTAATTAAATATTATAAAAATTGCACATATTTAAATTTAATGATTAAACGCAGTAATTAAATCTAGTAATTAAATACAGTATAATCTTGACAAGCATGAGTTTTAAAATACAGAAAAAAGAAAAAAAAAAGAAAATTAAAATTTGAAAATACAAAAATTCCTATTATAAATAAATATTGCACCATTTTAATACTGTTAAATTTATAATTTATAATACTGATAAATGAATCTAAATTTTAAGGAAATTTAAAAATCCAAGAAAATATAAAGGTCAAAACCATATTGCACTATTTAATATTTTATATATAATTATATCCAACTAATAATACCAAATAATAATACTGAACAAAAATAATATTGAATAAAAATAATTAATGACAGAGACTAGCTTCAATCTGATTTATAAGAAAAATTTTCAAAAATACAAAAATTCAAAAATTCAAAATATTCAAAAAATTCAAAATTTAAAAACATTCCAATCAAATCAGTGAAAGTTATTTCAATCAAAGAGAATACAGATTTGAGTGAAAAACTGTCTTTATTGAAACTTTAAAATGATTTTGAAATGTGACGTCGGGTAGATCGTAGTAAAATTTAAAAATTTTCTTTTCATCGAACTTTCAATTCGACCCTCCGTCTGCACTATCTCACGATAGGAGAAAGTTTTGCTTTATCCAATACTTCTTTAGAATCTGACATCCAATTTTTAACATCCAATACAAATACATATTGTAAATTTTTGAAATATTAAACTTGCAATACGAAAATATCTAGAAAACTAATTTACATAAAAAGCATTTATTTTAAAACTATCTATATCTTATTTATGTATTATGTATGTATATACTATGTATTATACATTTTTTATGTTTTTTTAAAAAGTATTTTTTTAAGCGGAAGCCCCCCCTCCCCCCGAACCCCTCCGGCGGTAGAGCTTTGCCCCTTGCGCCCCTAAATACTTTGTATTCTGGGTACGCTTAGCATACGTTTCAGAAATCGCTTTCATTCTCCTTCAACGTGTATGTTACAATTATTAGAATTTTAAATCCAGTTATGGCTGCGAATTTTGCGGTATAAATTACAAAAAATAATGTTGTCGCTCAGCCGTAACATTTTAGCTTATTTCAACTCACAACCTACAAAAAAAGAAATATAATAAATTTTAAATTTGAAAATCACACGCGCGCACGAAAAAATTTTTTCTTAAATATAATTAAAATGTTAAAAAAATGATTTAAGCATTTTTGGAAAAATTATTTTCGGTGATACGAAACTTCCTTTCTGAGGAGGCAGAATAAATATCTATAGCTTTTTTTCGAAACATATAATGACACAATTCTTTCCACTTTTTAGCAGTTTTAGTACCCCAAGTCTTTACAACAAAGGTTGATTCACAAAAAGTTTTAAATTAAAATCTGTTTTAAGTCCAATGACAAAGTTTAAGCTATTATTTAGTCTAAATTACGACCTTGAATAAATTTTATACAAGAATTCTTAAAAAAATTATATTCAAGACTAGACGAAGTAGAAGATGAACTTCTATAATATTTTGAATCAATTATAGCGTTCCTCAGTATCAGTTTACTGATATTTTACTTGCAATGTTCTGTTTTCAATTAACAACAGCTGCTTTCATTAATCACTCGTGTACAAAACCTTTTCATACAGTTACAAAAGAAAGGAATAACTGTATCTGTCATCGTTCATTAGTTTGAAATATAACAGCGTATACACGTGTCTCAAAGTCAATAATAAGTTATTAGTAAAATTATTCATCCAGTAATAGAAGTATTTTTGGAAGTAACAGTAAACACGAGAAAAGTACGTCTCTCGAGTACACGACTAAAAATTGGAATCGCGAACTCACTGCACCAAAACTTTTCAACCCCGCGACGGCTCAAATATTTGCCGAGACATCTTTAGCTTATGTGGAACATCGCCTCCGGGGTCAAAAAAAAATTTCGTAAATGAACCATTAAAGTCACCCTATCCCCAATACGACTCGCGTGTGCATTTCTTTCGGCTATGCGTAACATATAGCTAAATGATATGCCATCGGAACGAAGCGATGCGTCGTTTCACGAAGCATCGCCGTATATATACGAGCCTTATCGCGTGATGTGTGTAGTAAAGTCGGCGTTGCGTGCAGGCAGCGCGATAAAATGCGCTGCCGGCCGTAATTTTGCGTCCGCCAAGTTTTGCGTGAACACGAGCTGAACACTGCCGGATTTGATTACCTCGCGGAATAATTATATTTTGCGTTATTGGTAACAAATTTTTATTGGTCTATGACCTGCCATCATCGGATTCATTAATTCATACTTTTTTTTTCATTTTCTTGAAAAAATTGTTAAGGGTTGATTAAAAATAGCTTTACTACTGCGTGCAAATTTATTACTGTAATACAATATATAGGCTAAGGATGTTAATTGATTTTCAACTCTATTTTATCTTTTTATGGTGTATAAATTTAATCATCAATTTATGAATTAATATTATTCAAAAACGATTTTATAATAATCTAATACTACATTTTTAATGATCGATGCTTAAGTAGATACAAATATTTAAAAATTATTAAATAATATTTATTGAAACACGAAGAGCAAAACTTCTTTACATAAGCAGATGTATTCGCCTCGTTAAATATTACCTTTGACGAATCAATGCTTAAACATGTAATGTGAGTTTACGCTCGTTTCACAAATTATGCAAACTTATATTTACCGAATGATCGCTTTTCAGTGTACCGATTAAAAAAACAAATCAAACTCCGAAATCAAATAAATATCTCTGTACGATTAATGCACGAATCGCTTATATAATTATCCTGGCAGCGCGTGCATGCTTTAAATGCATAAAAAATACGTATTGGAATTGCAGGGCCGGAATATTTGCGTATAGACGCCGCGGCGATATACGCGCATTTCGCGCACCTTTAACTGCCGAGCGCGTATAAAACGGCAAATAAGCATAAAGCAAAACGCATAGCGTTAAATGTGATGTAGCGCTCGGTGCACTCGCGGAAATAATGGTGGAATGATAATTTTATTGCGCCGAGGAAGGAAAGGAGAGAAAAAGCCTTTACGCGATACGACCGGCGAGTTATGTGCGTAGCTTCAAGTTCCTCTCTGTCTCTGTCTCTTTCTCCCTTTCCTCCTGTATCTTCGTGCCCGAGCGACTGGGTACTTCGAAAGCGTAATGGGAGTGCCATGGGGGGGAGAGGGGATGGACGAAGTGAAACGTCTCGAGGCGAATAATAGATATTAAATTCTATACCCTTGAAGCTTTGCGCCTTATACCGACTTACGCTAGATAATGTAACAAAAGGACGTCGCGCGTTCCTTTTCCTAGGCCAGCGCTAAATCTGTGTAACGAGCGAAGTGCGCATAGCGCGCCAAGCACTCGCACTTTTTCTTTATCATCTTTCCTCGTTTTTCTCCATATAAGCTCTTTCATTATTTTCATCTTTGGAGTTTACCTTCGCAATTCCCTAAGACTCGATTCTCTCTCTCTCGCTCTCTCTCGCGACTATGAAGAGTATATACTTTTAAATTACCGCTGCGTTATATACAGATTGTTACTCAATTTATTAAGGTGATCGGGAAGAAAATTGCAGTTAAATTGATGTGTGCGCGTAAAAGATAACGCAATTGATTAACGAGAATATCGTTGGCTTCGAAAATGTATAAATATATTTATGTGACGGGCTATTAAAAAGCACATTACTTCATAAATTAATAAAGTAACCGCAGACCTATTTATTTCAATTGGTTTACGCGTGTAGCATAAGTTATGAGACCCTGTATCCGTATAACAATCTGTAAAAAATATTATTTTTTAATTGAATGTAGTTGCTCGAGCTACTCACCTCAACCAATTGCAGCGTTGCTGGTATATCAGGTGAAAAATACCCGATTTCAGCGATACCTATACATCGATATCACAGATTAATTTGCATGTGATTTTGTAAAACGTTTTCCCGGGACAGCGATCCCTCTAAAAGTTACTTTTAATTTGCATCGTTCGAAATGTCATCACATAACTCAATCGTAATTTTTCTTCAAGCCCCCATACAGTTAACGAGTTATGAATAAGCAATCACGACGAAAGTAGTTATGATTCATTTGAAGATTGAGAAGACCGTAAGCCCACGGAATACGGATGGTTCAAATTAATCTCGCATGTATATAGAGTGAAAAAGGCATCAGAGCTCCCCGGAGGATCAGGCTACTATATAGCGATTATCTCTCTCTCTCTCTCTCTCTCTCTCTCTCTCCCTCTCCCTCTCCCTCTCCCTCTTGCTCTTGCTCTGGAAAATCAAGCCTTGATATTTCAAACCATTGTCGAACTGCAGCAGCTCTGACGAGCACGCACCAGCTCATCTGATGTTCCACATGCATACCGCATATGTGCATGTATCGAATGAATGTTACACTACGTCAGAGTTTACGGGAGTTTCATAACAAGTCTCTCATTAGACTATTGATTGTAGCCGCAATCCAGGAAATTTCTCGTGACTCTGTGAAATTCGTTTCAAAAGTTGATTACTCACTGTCAGATTTCGCTTATTCGAGTATTTTGTTACATCTACGCTTATACAGACAGAGAATTAGTTTTAGTAGATTACATATTATTTTGAAAATATTTTTGATGTATTCAAGATTTATTTATACTCTTTTAATGATCAATCAATTATGTAAATAGTTATCTTGACGTGTAAGAAAATACCACATCAGTATTTTATTCGTCAAATAAATAATTTTTCTTTCACTGATATTAAAACCACTTTACATAATTTGTATAATCAAATATAGTAATGCCAAATCGAAACTGATTAATTACATAATCTAAAATGCAATTAAGTGTCTGTCATAAAATTCTACATCTGTAAGTGCTGCTTTATTTACCTGATATCTGATTAATATAATTATTTACAGTTCACATCGCATGTAGATGATTCATGTACTAATGCATGATAGTGACCTTTACTCGAATTGTTTCCTTAATTGTGCTTTCTTACCATCTAACACCGTATAATTCAACATTATAAAATTTTCACACGCAATATCGCCCAATGATTTACATGCCATTGTTCAATTGAGCAGAAAGCAAATTTGTAAATCAATCGCGTTACATTACAAAGGTGTTTTCAAGAGATCCCGCACAAAGAGTTCGATCACCCGATCTATGACGCCATAGCTTGTTTTATCTATAAGCCTCGTTCCATATATACTTATTCAAAAGTCTTTGAACTTTTTGCAACATATGTAAAAGGTCAAGGTCGACAATGAGGCATATTATCCCACGTGCTAGCTTCATCGATCACGCAGATGTTTGATCAATGGAGAATCGTACGATCAAATCAAAGAATCAAAAATAGCCGAAAAAAAAGTATATAGCGAAACTCACCTCCGTCCCAAAAACAAAGCTGTTATCACAAGCGGATCATTCCGCGTAATTTTAATGTGCACACACATCATAAAACCATTTATATACGCGCGACCTTGCGAGATGCTGCGCGTATACATATAGATTGTAAGCCGTGCACGCGCGCGGGAGCTATCGTACCACGCATAGAATTCAATCATTTGCATTCGCGCTTCATTGATCGCTACGGTTGCCGTCGACGCAAGTCGCCGTGGCGCCTTTATACACGTCGCATCTGTGCTTCTGCACATTTTCGAATACACGTCCAAATGCTAAGAGGAATTCTACCTGCTAAGCGTATGGCTTTCGATTTACAAGGATAAATATAACAGATGCTGTTTTTACGAGCTGATGATGATTTATGAGCTTTTGAATTCTGGAGCGGCTTACTGCACTTCGCAGTTAATTTGACGAGCACCTTTTTACAAAATTTCCTGTGACAATGAATAATGCGATCGATGCTTTCAGTCGGTACATCTTTCACATTTGTTTAACAGCTCTGATTGTCTTAGTAATTCATCTTTCGAATTTCAAACTTTTCCTTGTTTTTTTAATTCTTGTTTCACCTTTGATTTTAAATGCAAACGGAGAGTACGATAGTACATTAATTAATGGTAATGAAAATGATACTTTAACGTTTCAGCTAATCAGTTATGAAATCAAATGATAACGATTTGCCATATAACCCAGTTCATTAAAATATATATATATATAGAATATGCAAAGCTGAAATAGTTAGTATGTGTAAAAATTCAATGATTTTTAGTAAATAGCCATAACATCGAAGTTTCGAATAGCTCATGTATCATTTTATGCGTGGGTAAATTTTACCGAGTGTTCGCGAGCATATAATAGTAGCTACAGAGGAGTAAAAGAGTGAAAGACAAAGAATTTTTTCAAAAAACTTATAAATTATTTTCATAAAAAATTAAGTTATTTAAGGAGTTTCTATTGGTACGTAGGAAATCAAGCACGGAATTGACTGGTTTTGACCAGCGTAGTCGATATATATCTAAAGATACCTTCACCGTACATAACCTTCGCGTAAATTGACTTTTTAGAAGAAAAATATCTTTAACAAACCCATGAATGATCGAATTCCAATTTGCTATACATTGTTTATTAATTTTTCTACCATTTTATTTTTTTTTTCAAAAAAATCTTAATGTTAGTTAATGTAATATCGCGATAATAAAATATTTTCAAGTAAGTGACAATGTTAAAATTGAAAAAAATTTTTTTTTTCTCCCTTCTGAGGCCATGTAGACTCACAAAAATTTAACATTAATTTTATTAGGCATTTATCTACAAACCTGTAAATTTTCGTTAAAATCTCAATGTTAAGTCTGTTATCGATAGAACCTCCTTACCTAGTATTTAGACTGTAGATAAATAATGCAAGCGAAATACCTTCGCTCACTAGGCTTACTGATAATTCCCTCGATTCACTCGGGCGACAAATTATACGCGTACCAGAAACACCTGCTTTACGCACTTGTATCGAAAATAACTAAGTACCTTGATATTCTCGCTTTGCTCGGGTAACAGATTTAATTCGGACGGAAACCACCTGTTTTGTAGTAGCGTAATGCACTACAATAAATTTGTAGAAAAGCTAAAAAACTATTCCAATCAACTTTTAAATTAAAGTTATAGCGATAATCTGTCTAAACTGAACTCAACATCCTATAGTTTGTCGCACTTCAATACAGCATTTTCATCCCATCATGCCTCGTTCGCACGCGCTTCTATTTTCCCCGTGGCCTCCCATCCATATTCTGTGTCGCTACGCCACCCGTCCTTCTCTTGTCAGCCTTATCTCGGCGTCGCGTCTCTCCCACGCGCGCGTTTCTCTCTGCATCGATATGTTCCTGCGGAGGAAGGCGTGAACGCCATACTAATAACGCGTGCACGCGTCCGCGAGAGAAAAGGGAGAGAGAGAGAGAGAGAAAGAGAGAGAGAGCGAGGCCAAGGTTCAGAGCCTCAATTACGCCGAGTGCGCCGAGAATATTGAATAGGGATTCCTGACGCAAGGCTTAAAACTTGAGAATCCACGCGACTCTCTTTGTGTGCCCTTTTGCAGCTGCTCTATGAAAATCCCATCGTCGACTTTCCACGGTATTCCTTTCTTCTTTATTCTTGAATAGCGTTAATTTGATTTCTTGCACGAGACAAGTGCATAAAAGCTGTTTTAAAATTTTCAATTGAGTAGCAGGAACAATTTTATAAATTATAGACTCATTATTTTTCAGGAGATGAGGAGATAAAAATAGTTTAAAGGTTACTAAAACCAACTGTGGGCAGCTTTGTACCTATATTTCGTAGATTTTTCTACTTTTATCAAATAAAACTAGTACAATTTGAGAAGAATTCTATGCTGTTATCGATGACCTTGCCCCTTCGATCCGGTATAGTTATGCGAATGCCACTGGGATACAAGCTAAGATAGTTTCCAAGGCGGAACCGTTATCGATGACATTTTTTACATACGTCCAATTTTTGGGAATGGTTCTTTGGTAAGCGATGGAACGGTTCATCTGCAGAGATTAATCGAAATTTTAGGGGCATTTCCTAATTCTGGTACTGAATTTTTTTATGAGCCTCGAGAGCAGCAACACGTGGTCAAGTCTCTTATACAAGTGTTGGGGAATGACTTTTCGCCTTTCGTATCTTGTGAATGACTTGTTTTGTCGATTCATTACTCGAACGATTTAGCTTGCGTGCGCATCGATCCGCAGTAATTGTCTGACCCTATTTGAAGAGCTCGTGCTAAGAAAACATCCTTTATATCCTAAATGATGAAGGCAAAAAAAGAATGCCGTAGGTGTGTAGCAAGAAATTTGAGTAATTTAGAGCAAAAAGACCAGTTTCTCAGCCCATTTTTTTAGCTATAGAATTTTGAAATTTTTCGTGCCAAATGCTACTATATAATAGAGAATTATTATTATTATTAATTTCATAGAAATTTTAAGACTAGTACCGTGTGACCTACGTAGCACGCACCACTTTTGAATTAAGTTTATTCGTAACTGGATAGAAAAATAAAAGTGCAGCAGTACGAAGTTTCGTGAAGATTCGATGATAATTGACGAAGTTACAGCAGTTTATGTTTTCAAAATCTAACGAAAGTAACCTTTATAAATTCTTGGTTTTCAATTTTTATCTCCAAAAATATAATTTTTATCAAAATACTGTAAAGGTAAAAAAGTTGTGTTTTTTCATTCTCTACAAGCTGATATTTTTAAAATTCAGTTTAGCAACTTTGATTTTTGGTAACCACGACGTCACGTTTTGACTGTTTCGAGCGCTGAGCCCCTTCTTGCATGGGGCCCTTCAATTAACCTCATTAAAAAGGATTCTGCTGCATATTTTGAAAATTTAATTCAACAAACGAAGTGTCGATTTTCGTAATAGGGATAATGGGAACAACAGCTACCAATGATGAAATTAAATATTCCAATGGTAAATTAACGGTATTATTAAGTTTTTTCGTTGGTAAAACCATGGCATTAATAGAATCAGTTCGAAAATAATCGCTTGATACTCCAATTACATCAGGTAGACTTGTAGCTCCTTCTTTTCCTAGTATATACGTTACGGAAAAGTTCATGATTTTTGCTGCGATTAGTAGTATAGGATAATATAAGCATTTCAGACTAATATCATTTCTTGTTTTCGTAACAATAATATATGGCTTTTACTAAAATCATCGAAAAATGGATTTAAATGATATAGAAAAGATATATCATCTTTCTTCCCAATTTTTAAAATAGATAAATCCAAGAACTTTTTTAGCCATGAATTTTGAAGTATAGTTTCGAAATGGGCATCGTTTTCATCATTATCATGAAACAGAATTAGTAAGCATTTTGGTCGTGAGTTATTCGAAGGATATTGCGATATTGCATTCGTAATATATTCCATATTGTTTAATA
>UELU01144701.1:10933-24660 GCA_900490025.1 Megastigmus dorsalis
ATTTTGAAGTATAGTTTCGAAATGGGCATCGTTTTCATCATTATCATGAAACAGAATTAGTAAGCATTTTGGTCGTGAGTTATTCGAAGGATATTGCGATATTGCATTCGTAATATATTCCATATTGTTTAATACATTCGTACAATTGTAATCTAGAATAATATATAAAATTTCATTTGAATTATCGTTGCAACATTCCAAATTTGGTTCATTAAAATAAGACTCATCTAATTTCACTGTAGTGGCTGGAATGACTTGAAGTAATTCTTTGAAAATAACGTTTTGATCATTTGATAGCATCTCTTTATCAATCAAAAACTTTATTTGATAGAAATACAAATTATTTTGTAACAGTTGCCGTTGTAAAATCTTCAACCTGTTACGTTGAAATAGTTGTTTCGTATAGCAAATGCTTCGGTAGCATTTATAAATAATAGAAATATAAAAGTTGCAATAATCGTTTTACACTTCTTCTTTAATTTAAAAATATTTATTAATAACTTTTATTTTAAAGTGGCACTGCATTATCGAATTTACAGTCATGAAATTGTTAATTCTAAAAATTACTAAAACGATTTTCAGATTTCTTTATTCTTATGTTTATTTATGCTTGTTTTTGATCAAAAGTGATTATGTGTTAACTAAAACACTATCGGAGAATCGTACTAAAAGATGCATATTATTAATGATAGCTTTTCTAACTTCACATTCGTTAACGAGTATGACTTATCAGAATAAATTTTTTTTTAAATTCGAGTTTTCTGTTGCAGTTTTTCTATATTTAACCTTTAGAGGGAGGAGGTGGTCGAAATATCGATCACCCATGGCACACAAACTATTTGATGTTTTCATGCAAAATTTGATAAGTTGAATAAGGTTGGTACAATCGATTTTGCTATATTCAAGATATAAATACAGTGTAAATGCCGATGATTATTGGCCTACTTAGTTATAAAATAGTCAATTTTATGTCAAAAGTTTTTCAAAATAGTACAGAGTAAAAATTTATGAGTAACTAGTTAAATTTTTAACATTAATTTAGTGTTAATAAACAAGAGCAACTGAGGGTGGAATGCACAAAAAAATTAATATATATTGGCTTTTTTTTCTATGCCGATTATCGCAAAGAGATTAAAGTATAGATGTGGTTTCGGAGATATAAAAGAGGAAAATTATGGTTTCTATAGTAGAAATATTCGATTTTCCCCACTGCACCAAAGTTTTCAACAATCAATAAACTACTTTGGCAGTAGTTTTTAATAATTTTACAAACATTGAACAGCTTAACATTGCTACTAAAAAAATTTCCTTTAATCTTTTTTTTTTATCGTTGAACTCATAGTAACAAAACAATGTCTTTATTCGCTATCTGAAATCACAGGGTTATTAGGTTAAGGTTATTTCTTCAATATTCAATCTCATCGATTTTATCACATGGAAATATATTTCGGCCATTGTTCGGCCACCAATTATCTTTATTGAAGTACTTATAGATGACCAATGGTATATTTCGAAGGAAGCAACATTCTCTCTATGAATACTATGTATCGCTTATAGCAATTTGATAGATCATGCAACAGTGTGCTCTAGTCAATATAGTCACGCTTTGTGCACGGGTTAATTGTAAGATTAAACACATCACAGACTTGTGTAATAAACTCATTCTTCTTCATTTTCATCACTCCAAGGCTTAATTCATTAAAAATCCCATCATCATCTTATCAACTATGTATAACGCATCCCTGTCTTTGCCCTTTATCTTCCTCATCCGAAGAGCGTTAATTGGATTTCTGTATATGAGCAGCGGCACAGCAGCGCCGAGGCAAATAAGGTAAGGTGTTATATATTAGGTCTGAAAAGGGGTTCTTTTCTCTTCGTCTCGCTTCTCTTGATGCTCCTCCGAATGAGATTTTTCGCGACGATCTTCCGCGCTAGCTTTACACGTAATTGCTTCGGAGCAAGATTCGTGATGAAACTGCGATTCTTCGTAGTAGCGGAATTCTTTTGTAAATATAGGGAGTATAGGGGAAGTAGTTCAAAAGGAAGGTCGATTTCAGAATGGTTTATTGTGAAGATTGCCTGCGGGTATCGATGGGAAAACAATAAGTGCTTATATACAGTTAGTATTATATCCGCCTATTTCGAAGATGGGCACGTAACTCGTTCATTTTGTTTCCATTAAGTTACGGGCTTATCGTGATTGTGGACCAACTGGAGGCAAGTTGTAAATAGAACATATTTTATGTGTTTTGATTTATTTATCGTTTTTATACTGATAGTGCAGTGTGATATTATCGTATTTTAAAGTGCTTCAGTAAGTGCATAATCTGCGCTTTGGGAAGATAAAGAAATATACAAATATATTATAAATGATATATAAATCAATTCTGCGAACATTTAGCAAAAATACTGCTTATCATGTATTTTGAGATAGAGGATAATATATGATATAACTCAAATGTATTCTACGCAACCTACGTATCTCTTTTATAAAAAATTTATTACAGTAAAAATATTACAGTATTTGTACAATAAAATACCTCACTACTGTCCTTTCAATTTAGCGGTTTTTCGTGGCAGAATAACGTGTATAAATACGTGTAGCTTATAAAAAAAACAATAGTCATTTTTGAATTCCTGCGTGGGTACTTAATCCAAATTTTAAATTTTGCTAAAAAATACCTTTTTCTTTTTGATACAGAAATAATGAATTCCATGATTATTCCAACAATCGTTTATATTAAATAATATATTTCTGCAAAGTTTTTACGAGAGAAAATGAATTTAAATTTAGCTAGGGGTATCATATCAGCAGTAAATTGAAGAGCGTAAAACTGCCGCGTGAATTAGCATTTGATTTCGCGAATGCAAAAATAACTAAAGTTTTTACGACTTTCGAACCACCCAGTCCTACTAGTTATTCTTGATAAAATTTCAAAATTTCACTTGCAAATTTACATATACAGTGCTCCCTCAAACAGATTCAAGCGGCAACAAAAATATCAACTATCCTTCCAAGCATATAAAAACATCGACATTTCTTTATGTATATATATATATATGTCCTTTCTATTTCTTCTTCACAAACATGCGAATCATCAATCGGCCACTTTCTCTTCAGCATGTTTACTCATAAACGCATAAAGCAGCTCAGCTCTCTTCAACTTGTCTGACATTTCCGCGGAGGTCGTAAAAAAAGGGCGACAGTTTGATGAAACGACGGTTGGCCTCCTTCGCGACGCTTTTTACACGGGGGAGCAAAGGTTTTTTTCTTCAGCGCACATACACGAAATAAACTAGTGTCCCCGCGGGTTTTGCAAAGCGAAAATTTACACGAGACAATAACAAAAATTGAGAGATAGAAAGAGCGAGTTATGTTGAAGCCCTTATTAGCGCCCTTTTTCTACGTACACATATAAGCTATCCTGTTCTCTTTGTTCTCTCTGTAATCGCTTCCTTTGTATGTTTTTATTGCATAGGCGCAACGTGTCCCAGCAGTCGTGCAGGTACAGATTTTGCAAGCAAACTACCAGAGTTTGCATAGCATTATAGATTTCGTTTTTTCTGTTTGTTATTTAACTGTTAGAGTTATTCTAGTTATGCTATGTCTAGAGATAGTATTCTTTCTTTACTCTTCGGATGTTAATTTTTAGTGATGTTTGAGTGGATGCCATTTTATAATAAAGAATGCATAGATCCTTAGGATACTTAGAGAATTATATTGTTGAATTCAAGTCATAATATACAATAGAGCTTATTTATAAAGTCTTAGTCTCTTGATTCTACCTAGTTATATTATATTGCAAGTCTTGATCTTTTCACGAAAAGCTTCCTTTCGAAGTCGAAGTATAAGAGAAAGGCTTTTTTAATAATTTCTTTCGCAGCGCGACAACTCACATATACAGATTTCTCTGTACGAGCAAGTTTGGAATTCATGGAGCAATGCAAAACAAATTCATGGAAAACTGCGAAGCATCAGCTGTTCATAGAATAAACATGCACTCAAACGCATCGAATAAACATATGAGCAACTTGAATATTTGAATATTGAGAAAGAATGTCGCGCCGCGATTGTGAAAATCTTAACATATTTATATCGTGAATTCGAAGCATCAACGGTTCGAGAGATATACATACATATATACATTCGCCTAGAGTACTGACATATATATGCATATATAGATCCAGCAGCAGAGACATGAAAGTTCCGCGCTGCATGGGAAATGAATTTGCCGGGTGGCAGGATATCGGCTGCATGCTTTTGCCGACGTCTCATATCCGGACCGTTCGATAAATTGTCGGCGCTGCACATCCGTCGAAGGCACTCGTTATCTTTCGTCGATCTCGCGGCAATTCAATTGACGACCAATCGAATGGCTTAGCTAAACTTGCCTCACACTATATATTTAAATATATATAATATGTATTCTACGTTAGATTTATTCTCCCGAGTCACGCTAAACTACTGCCTTTCTTTTTTACAGGTAAGTCAATCCTCGACCAGCGAGAAAAGTGTCATTTCATCTGTCGGTAAGTCAGTTGTTCAGCTTATCATCGCAAGCTCCCGAGCTTACAGAGAGGCGAATCGGTAACAAAGGTCTCGCTCGATTCAGTACCGACGAAACTTGCAAAGCTCGTTCGACATGTTATCGACGCAAGCTATCGCAAGTTCGTTATTACTCAACTTCGATATTATTCCAGATTTACGATTCCGTACACCTTATACGCTCGGCTGTAGGAAACACAAGTAGTTTTTAAAACTCCATCAATAATTCATGGCGGCCAAAGTGTAAAAGCTTGTGCAGCAGCTCCAACTTCCAAGGATGCAATAATATACTAGTTTTGCACTTTCGAGCCAAGGATAAAAAAATCCCACGCTTCGATAACTTACCGATAAATGTTCAAAAAGCTTTATCGAGCTAGCGACATTCAGTTCGATGTAATATGTTTCACAGGCGTGAGCTGCGAGAAAAACGGAGAGAAAGATTGTATGGCATGCGTGACTACACAAGCATCCGAGACTCTTTGCGCTTTGATTACGTTTCAATTGGAAATTGGCCCTCGGCGACGATTATTGATCTGCTTCGACTAGTACACGACGAATGCTGTGAACCGCATAGGAAGACACTTTCCCGCGAAGGACTACGACGCGATTCTCTCTCTCTCTTTCTCGCCTAGGCGTGCGACAGCGGAAGACTCATCCATATTCATTGGTCCTCCGACTCGCCGCATCGCGCGTTGATTGCTTTCCGTACTCCTCCTCCCCCTCCCACCCCTCCCCCTCGTCGATATACCCTGTTTGTCTCCCTCCCCCTTTTATCACCATCGTTACCTTTGTCCACGACGACTTCCTGTTCTCCTTTGTGGAATGGCAAGATCGAGGGGGGAAAGCAGTGCTTGGATATGAGAATTGCTGCACAAATGATTTTACAATTGTATATATTTGAGTGTTGCTGCCGTTTAATGCTTTTGCTGTGGGAAAAATCGAAATGGAACGAATTATTATCGTTCAAGGAGTTTCGGATGCACTGTTGTATCTGTTGAGTTGTATGGAAATCGAAGTTTTAATGGTTTGGAGGTAGATAAGGGATGGCTGGCAATTGTTCAAGTTTTATTATCCTATTTGATAATGGAAACTAGATTGACATATAAGTAATAATTGTGTGGACATAATTACTTTATACAACATGTCAGTGCTTTGATAGGCCAACCGCTTACTTCAATTTTATTGATTCAGAAGTTGTACTTACCATTATAAGCAAACTGTTATTAATTTATGTTGTGGATGTGACGTTTTTTTTTTAAATAAAGAAGAACGTAAAATATGCAGGTAGTCAAATTAAATACAATTATTTTCACTAATTATAAATGGTTCCCAAAAAGAAACCGATTTGGACTATCCACATAGATCAAATGCATATTTGTTGTGAAATCAAAGATGAACTTCTTTTACAGCTGAATGTTTGAATCAACTAATATTGAAATCAATCTAATATTAAAAATATTGAAAGCAAGCTTTAGTACTGATATGTTAAATAATTCGTACATGAAATAAGCTAACTGAAAATCGATTAAAAACAAATACTCGTGCAAATTTAATGCTCCGTAAAATGTGAGCTTCGGAGCACACAGCACAGGCACCTAATAAAAACTAATTTCAATCAATCAATCTTTTTGCATCAATCACTCTGTTAATTTTTGCTTCTCGCGGTTTGATCGCTAAATAACTTGGCAGCCTCTCACTCGTGTACTGAGAGATAAAACGGGAGTATTTTTATTATTTGGATGCTCATTCGTGTGACTCTTTTAATTTCTTCATTCGACAGTTTAGCAGCACATAATTCGCTATAAAACCTGGTACATATATATACCGATTAAATAAATGTTTGGATTGATCTTTTCTTCAGATTCGATTGAGAGAAATTTAGTTTCTTTTACTATAGGTAATTTTGTGGTAGTCAAAAATCCTTTTTTTATATATATAACGAATTAGTAGCTCTACTTCAAACCAAAAATATAGAAAATAATCGCTCATTTCATTTATCTCTAAAAATATAGATCGAACAGCTTATAGATCCACCAGAATCGACACTAAAAATCCCAGATTATAAAATGAAGATTTCAAAAAGAATTTTCTCAAATGCGCTAACGCGGAAAGAAAACGACAAAAAAAGGAAATATTGATTCGCGGAATATAATCCAGGACGAGTAGTAGGTGCTCTTTAAGGTCGGACGCGCCGCTCCGGTCTCTCTCCCGGTCTGACCATTCGCGGTGCTACGCTACTCAATCATTGCACAGAATCTCTCTCCCATGGCCATTGGGAGAGAAGTTTCGGCGCATACGAGACTTGCGGAATAAATTCGACGAGAAAGCGGATGCGGACGTACACGCGGAAAATGACTTTTGAATTCAGTCACCGCAACCATTTGTAATTGCATATCTTACAGTAAATATTATCGGCCTCGGGTACAGCATCATTACCGGCCATTCGTGATGATTCATTTCAATGTAATGCCGCCCGAGCGATTGCTAAACTAATTTTTCATTATAACTTTCCTCGAAAAGAAGCGCGTGATGTTATTATATCACCTATTTAATAAGAATGTTGATCGTGAAGATTTCGATAAAGTCGAGCATTGTTTTTCGCGGTGAACCGTTAGGACGACGATAGTACTTGCTAGTGTGGTAAGTTTTTTCGACAAACTTTCTAAAACCTATTCTATACGACATTGCGTAACATAACGCGGCAGTGGAAAAAGTTATGGGTCCGCATTTGCACATCTTCGAGGATGTGCAAAAGTTTGGAACTTCGTTATAACGTTGCCGCTCGCGAAGAGCCATATGAGTTCACTGTGTATGTGCTTTTGTGTGTGTGGGCACGCGTTATTAGTCCGGAGGCGATGTTCCATCTTTCATGCATTCCCGAGTTTTCGCGTTCTGATCGTTTTTCACTGCTTTTTTTCAGCGCCGGACTCGAGACTCCTTAACGCGATATCGAAAGGCGAGCTACGATGAATTTCAATGTTGCACGAAGAAAGATATTAAAGCCGCGCGCTATCTCTTACTTTAAAAAGTACATCATTTGTCAGTACTTTAGCGGGCGAAATCTGGATAAGGAATTTTCGATGACAGACCCGCGCGAGTATATATAAGCGAGGCCGGAAGTGCGGCGACGATCGATAGAAAATTTCAGTTTCATATAGAAAATTTCCCAGCGGTATCCGTACGATTGCGTTTACGTAACTCTTATATATTTTGTTGCTCCACGAAATTGACTTGTATTCCATGCAGAGCTTATAAACGGCACATTGCATAAACTCAACCAAATGAATTAGTAATTGATTTTTTTTTACATACAGCATGTGCACGAAGATAAAACCTGTTTTTTTTTTAATTTTACACAATAGTGTTTTATATATATAATATAGCGATATCAATTAATATATTGCATAACGCAGGATGCATTGGCGCGTCTTACCAAACTCGACATTATCTACTTACGTATACACTGAATAGTCAATATTCCTATGGTGAAATTCATTCAACTTTTTATTAGTTTTTATACAAAATTGAGGATTATTCAAATGAGACTAGATATTATTCAACCGACATAATAATTAACAACTTTTTAGATCCTCGTACTTACATAAGTTAAGGCACATATTGTCGCTACACAGTTAAGAGGAAGTTGCGGTAACGAAACACGATGCTGCCATTTTCCTGCATTGCCGCGAATCTTCTCATCAGAGTTCACTCTGAGTACACAAGTGCAACTATAGAAGTTAGGGGTTTCGAAACCTTATTTAACTCTTGCTTTATGTTAGTTCGTACATATCTCTTAATCTATACAGGAATATGATGCTTAGAATATCAACCTTTTATTTAAAAAAAAATGAAAAATCATTCGCCTACTTGTTAAAAGTGAAAAAGATTTTACTTTAGCAAAGTGAATATAACATAATATAAATCAATAATCAATCAATAATCACTTGGTTCAAATGAATTATCGTCAGTATAGTAGTTATTGAAGCATAATTTATAAAATTTTTTGCAATTTCTGCTAAATCTCCGCTGAAAAATTATATGAATCGCGGGATAGTTGACTTGCATAGAATGATAAATAGCAGCTCACTTTTTATTTAGCAAATGAAGTTATTTTTCACTGTATAGATTTAGAGGAAAATGAATTCTTTGAAGCACAATATTTTTCTTGGATGACTAGTATTATTGGCATCAGATGAAAAAAAAACAACTTATTTTATACGTGGATATAATCCATAGTAAAAGTCAAGTATACTTGGTTCATAAAAAAGCGACTTTTATTAAAAGCGCATTGTTTGGAATATTGACAGAGAAACTATACTGAAATAATTATTTAATATAAAACTTGAAAAGCAATTGAAATTATTTCCTTTAAAGGATCATATTCCGCAATCGTACTAGAAAAGGAATATGTTCCTCTTTGTTGTAATTTTCCCATGAGAACATAAGTTGCATGACCAATGTTAGTTTTATCACATCGTAATACGTCTATTGTTTCTATTTCATCCTGGTATAACTGCAGGATGCGCCGATAAAGTGACAGTACTAGAATCAAATAAATCAGCAATAGAATTAAATGTAGATTTACAACTATTACCGAATCAAGGTAGGAAATAAATAGTTCTAATCGTGTTGTAAAAAATGAAATAAAATGTTGATGCTTTATACGTAACTTCATCTGGTTTTGAATTTCCAAAAAAATAAAAAAACTATTACAAATTCTATTTTAGAATGATTTGTTAACATACAATTTTTAGTTCGTGAATTATATACATATAGCTAACTATATTATAGTTTATATTATCTATTCAAAAAATAACTTTAGGAATAATTTTTATGGCAGTAACTGCAATTACTACAGATTGTTTAATAATAACGCCATAATTTCTATTTATGTATATAATTAAAGATGTATGTGCTCTTTCAATAACGTTGAATTAATACGAATTCACAATGTTTAAAAGTGCAGAAATGCAAGTGAATTTCTTCCTTGATCCGAAGTGAAGCTGCTACATAACTACCGAGGCAATAATTAATTCTAAAATTAGTGAGCCACCCAAGCCATTATCCAACTAGCAAAATAGCCCACGAACAAAGAATCCATAAAAGTGCATCAAAAGCAAGCTCGCGGCAAAAGAACTCTTTCCATCTCTCCTTTCTTTCTCTCGGTCTCTGTCGCTCTCAGCGGCAGTAAACAAAAAAAGTAGCGCAAACTTTCCGCCGCGAAACCTTACGGCCCGAGCCAGAGAGAAAGAAAAGAGGCAGTAGCAGAGGCAGTAGCTGAGGCAGTAGCAGGCAGAGGCCACACACAAAAGCTACAGTGAACGAGGGAGAAAGAGCGGAAGAAAGAAGCTTGGGCGTCAACACGCGCGCGCGATTTTCGCTCTATCTAGACGCCAAGCGTTTCTCACAAAGGCCTATAAAAGCATCCCTGGCAGTGCAGCGCTGCCGACGCTTTCAATCGGAGAATGGAAAAGATACGAGGCGAGGAGGGGATTATTCAGGCGTAGCGCCCGAGCGCCTCGAAATGACAGCTGCCAATAGAGCGGGAAGTTAAGACGAGTCCTGCGCGAAGGCATTGTTTTATATATAGGAGAGGAGCTGGGAGGGAGCGAGAGGCTTCGACGGTAGTTGCAAGGAGCGAATGAGATGCTTTTGGACCAAGGACGACGCTGCGTTGCAGCTCGTTACAAGGAGATAATGGGAGCATTGAAAAATCTGAGCTGCGGGTATAATGGACGCTTGATTATACGCGATGACCGAGTGCTCGGTGCCGAGGTGATTTCAAATCGTCGCGAGGTAATTGAGTTGCGAAAATAGAATTTAGTATTATTGTTGAGGATCGGCGGGTGACGCAAGCTGTGTAATATGTGGTTGATGTTCATTGCGCACGTGTAACTTGTTACATTGACATTGAATAGTTCGATGTTCTTTGTCATAAACTGTGGCTAGTTGTTCAGGTGTTGTTGGATGAAATGTAAAAGAGCTATCTTATGAATATATAAAATAACTATTTTGAAAATGTGTATGTACGTCTATATTATCAGATATAAACTTACAGAAGTAAGCGGATGGTTTCCAACGGCGATCGGATTCAATACACCAGCATAAAAATTCTAGTTTTTATGTATAAGATAATGGGTAGCTACACGATTCGCTCGTAAATTTCAATCTAGCTTTAAATAAATCTGTACAGTTTTATATATTTATTCATCCTGCACAATTTTAAACATATAGCTTTTATCTTTTCGTTTATAATTTAAAATATGCGTATCTTTTTACTAAATATAAACTATGAAATTAATTTATTAAAATTATATTCTTAGTTCTTTGTCGACAGAAATAGAAAATATAATTCATATGTTGTAGGCTATTAACGTGTGGTCTGAAAATTCTACGAAAGTCGTACAACTTAACTCACGAAATCTAAGTTCCTCGATATATCAGCATATTAAATCTCTCGCACTAAATCTGGCCGCCTTCGCAGCGTTAGAAATTCTCAGTAAAAGTAATGATTAATTTTTTCTAGCGTACAATCAAAAACCACTTCGGATTATATACATGCTTGCAATACCGTAGGCCTGACTAATGCTGTGACTTACTATAATTACTTCAACATACCATGCAACAAAGTCATTCTACTTATTTACTTAAAAAGAAATTATTTATTCTCGTGTTAATAATTTAAAATATGCTTAGTATAAATAACTAGGTACCTATACGTGTTACATTTCAAATCAGAGTTGTCAGAATTAATGGCTTATCCATTTTTATATAAATCAGCTGACAATTTCATTACGTAAGTGTTACGGCTCTCTGTAATTCCAAGCGAATCGATATATTTCAATAAATCAGGGCTTTTTTGCACGATTGCACGATGAATCGTATAAACCAACAGTCACAACCACGCACTTTGTAATTGCGCGACCCTGGATCCTCGTCATCTCCACGTATGCAGCGTAAATTTGGCCGTTCTATTGAAACTACTTAGAAGCGGCGCAAAGGAACACACGTATAGCTTTTAAAGTGTTCCTGGTCTGCTCCTCCTCTACCTACCGTTTCTCTCTCTCTCTCTCTCTCTCTCTCTCTCTCTCTCCTCATAGCTCTGGCCGCACATGTAATCTTGCGCCCCGTAGACCAAGTTGCGAAAACGGCACGTACAGATTAGCGCGACAAGCCCGGGATGGACCGCGATGTGTGTGCTCAAATATCTATATACCTTTGGGTATAATTTAGGAGTGAATGTGTGTGTGTGCGTGTTTGCGCGGGAATGTGATGACCATGACGTATAGTCGAGTTTAGTGTAACGGAAGATAAAAGGAATGGTAAAGTAAACTGTTATCTTCCTGGATTAATTTAGACATATCGTTGGTTTTATTTACGATTGCCGACGGATAATAGAATTGGTACATCGCGAGTATTATGGTACTTTGTTAATCAAATATTATGTTATGCAATTTCTTAATCTAACTAGCGATACTTCTTGTATTTATTATACTTTTATGTAAACGCTGCCTAAGTATTTTCATTTACAAAAAGTATAAACTTAGTTAGAACTTCGAATTAAATTAAGATAGAATAATATTACGTATCTCATTTACAAAGATTTAAAAGTATAAATCAAGCTTATAAAAAGTATTAAACCTATATTAGAGTATGAGAAATTGAGCTAAGGCCGGTACCTATACACATTTTTAAAATCGTATTTAATAAGTTTATAAAAGTTACGCTTTGATAAAATGGTACATAAATATTTAAATTTCTCAGACAATGCATAAAACTTTTTCCCATCCACCAATAATTCCACACCAGGTATAACGATATATTTATCACTATTCTTTATCACACCCATCGCACGTAACAAAAGGAAGCGCTTTATATTACAAATGATATCATTTTTCCATGCAGCCTCGTGAAATTTTTATTTATGGCATTCTTATCCCCCATATAAAAAGATAATACCGAGAAGAAAAAATAACCTAGATGTACGCGATTGGAAAAATTGTATTTTATGTAATCCATTAGTACTCAAGCTTCCATGTAAGAATCGATATTTTAATAAAGGATGAACGCAAAAACTAATGGTTTGGAAATGGGATTTCTGAAAAACAATGATCATAACTTTAATAAGCTAACCTTTGTAATATTAATTTTATATCAAATTATAGAATGGATTTATATAACATTGATTTTCAAACTTGCACGTGCGTATCTTTTAAAACTTCACAGCTGTTGAGTTTTATTACTAATCAGCTCTATATTTCAAAGCGATTCGATTTAAAAGCACTCTCGGAAATACATGAAACAAACGGGCTGTAATAACCGATGGATTATTGATTTTTAAACGAAGATTTAAAAATAAGAAATTTTTAAATCTCCGGGTAATCGAATACGCACCTTTTTTCAAGTTAAATCACAAAAACTTGGATTTCTACCGTTAGTGTGGTCGATATCGCCAACTTGCATTTAAATTCGTGTTCTGTACGCAAAAGTGCCACGCGCTTCCTCAATGAAGCTCAACATTCAAAATCGATTCAAGCCGCAAAGTATGCGCGCAACCCCATCTAAAAAATAACACCAAAGTCAACACTCGAAATATCCAGCAGCCACTTGAGCCTTAAAGAAAACCGAATCCTCAAAAACGCAGCAGCAGTCGAGAGTGCAGAGTCTCGCGGCATAGCTTAGCGCGTATTTCGGGGCGACGGCGATGCTCTCTCTCTCTCTCTCTCTCTCTCTCTCTCTCCACGGCGGCATTCATCGACGGAGTTAGAGCAGGCGGGGGCGGTGGCGGCGCTCACGAAACCGAGAGCAGCAGCCCCGCTTCAAATATACATATATACACAGAGAGAGAGAGAGAGAGAGAGAGAGAGAGAGAACGGCGCGAGCTGCAAGTCGTGTGCACAGAGGGTGCATGCGCGGAGCATGCGCACCGAATACCTCGGCCACCACTGCTCTCTCTCTCTCTCTCTCTCTTCTTTTTCGTTGAGACTCGGAGTAGCGGTGCACCGAAAGAAAGAAGGAGAGAATCTGCGAGAGGGTGTGTTTGCACAACAACAGAAAGAGAGAGAGAGAGAGAGAGGGAGTGAGGTAGAGCGATGTCAGCAGCAACGATCGCCGTGTCCGAGGAGGGAAAGAAAAGGGTTTTGTTCCCCCCCGTATGTGTAGCGTGTCTGTGAGAGAGAGA
>UELU01144701.1:24680-80459 GCA_900490025.1 Megastigmus dorsalis
GAACGGCGCGAGCTGCAAGTCGTGTGCACATAGGGTGCATGCGCGGAGCATGCGCACCGAATACCTCGGCCACCACTGCTCTCTCTCTCTCTCTCTCTCTCGCTCCGACTCATGGCTGTGGATATTCGTCCCGCCGGCGCACGAGAGAGGGGAGTGTGCTCGTGCTTACATATCGGGGCCTCGGGGGGTGTCAGTCACGGCCAATCTGCCCATCGCCCAACACGTAAGTGTGCCACGTCCACTCAAGCTCCGCTACCAGTTTTTTCTTAGTCTTAGACAGCTCCCTCTCTCTCTCTCTCTCTCTTTCTCTCTCTTCTTTTTCGTTGAGACTCGGAGTAGCGGTGCACCGAAAGAAAGAAGGAGAGAATCTGCGAGAGGGTGTGTTTGCACAACAACAGAAAGAGAGAGAGAGAGAGAGAGGGAGTGAGGTAGAGCGATGTCAGCAGCAACGATCGCCGTGTCCGAGGAGGGAAAGAAAAGGGTTTTGTTCCCCCCCGTATGTGTAGCGTGTCTGTGAGAGAGAGAAAGAGAGAGGAGTCGGAAGTTCGGGAGTGCGGACAAACGATACTTTCGCGCGGGAGAGAGAAATGGTCCTTCCGCCCGAAAATGGCGGTGATTCGCCGCCCCGACTTTTGGCATTCCTATCGCCCAGCGCCAGAGGGAGAGAGCGAGACCGAGTGAGGATGATGCCACTGGGGGGTTCCTATAGGTGAGGCTCTCTCGCTCCCTCCCTCCCTCCCTCTCTCTCTCTCTCTCACTCTGTGTATATCTATGTGTGTCTGTGTGTGTGTGTGTGTGTCTGTGTCTGTGTGTGTGCGCTACGCCCCCGCCCTCCCGAACCAAAGTGACAGTGCAACGATCGTGCGTCGGGGTGCGACCGATTCTGGACACCGTATGTGACACACGCGTAAGTGTGTGTGTGCGCGCACCTTGCGTCTTCGTGTCTGTGTCTGTGTGTTTGTCAACATTATGACGCCTCGGCGGGCAAAAGGAGAGATCGCAGATTTGATTTTGTCGTTCTTTTCTTTTTCTGGTTATAATAGGGCCACGGTGGCCATTGTGACAGACTGTTGGACTGTCTTTACTTGGAGTTTTGGTTCTTGAACGTGTACTGATATTTGGTACCGAACGTTTTGGTTAGTAATTCGTAGAAGTAACTGTTCGATTTAGCTCTGCATTGGGTAGACGATCGAGGATGGGGGATATATAATATCAGACTCGGTGTTCCTTGAATATATAAATACAAACTTTGAGAGATTTATTTGAAAGTTTTGTTCTTTTAAAGGCTCAGTTTTCTGCTAATTCCTATCTGGTATCATCAGCTGTAGCTACTGTTAATTGTATAAAGACTTCTTTTGATACCAGAATATATAAATAAATAAACCTTTTGATCGCCTTAAAAAGCAATCGTTTCTTAAAACAATTCTTAAAGTCATTAGGTACTGAAATATAAAGTGTTTCTTTAGTGAATGAAACGTGACTTAAATTATTGTGAAATGTACAAAAAATCAGAAGTCAAAAAATTTGCCAGTGATTCCTTTCAAAAAAAGTGCGCAGTTTGTTCTCAAACCATTGGTTTACCCATCTTAACCACAAACTCGTTGCCAAAGTACTATCATTAACGAATAACCTCCAAAATTAAAAAGACGTTCAACAATTCGTAGACAAAAGATAACTCGAAACAGTAATATTATAATTGGAAGCCTCTGAGTACAGTAACTTCTTCTGTCGTGCACAATGTTGAAAACGCAAAGTGCGTAAATAAATAAAGAAGCATTGAATGAAAAAATAAAGACAGTCAATGAGTGCTATAAACTCAAGCATAATCAACAGTTAGCCTGCACAATTCCACGTATTCAAAGACTAAACTCATCGACTCTCATAACCTTGCGCTGAAGGGCCGTATAATGTTGGCGACGACAATTCACAGCAAGAAAAATCACAACGGCCACTACATGACGGAAACTCGTGTAGTTTGTTTTTTCTTTCCTTACACTCGGAGATGAGGCCAGTGTTTATGTATAAGCTGCCACTTGGAGTGTAGGCGAGGCATGCGAATCGCGACAGTTCGATAAGCCAGAGAGCACGAGCTACTTCTGTACATAGGGAATCCGCGCGATTCGTGTCGCGCGGGTGGTGAGCGCGGGTTTTCCCCATGGGGCTGTATGGCAATGGGTCTGGCGGCTACTGCTACTCCCTATTCGCGCGCTTTCCCTCCTCTGTACCACAGTCAGATTCGCTTTAAAGTTTAACATGCAGTAACCTCGGATTCCTCGGTTTGTATATGCCTCGTGTATATAGGACTGATTGCAGAAGAGTTTATTCTGCGCTCATTATTTCCCCGGAACTTTTCGTTTCTTTTTTTTCTTCTTTCTATTTCTCTCTCGCGCGTTGGGGCTTATTTTGTTTTCAACGCTTGTTATTTACTTGATGCGATTGTTAGTAGACTACCGTGTGTGCCAGTGTGTTGAAAATTAACGATCAAAGTTGTTGCTTAAAGTTTCGGAGGGGAATGGGGTTCTCACGCAATTCTATCACGGTCTGTGATTTTGTGATTTTTTCCAATTAATCTACTGTAAAATCTACCGTAACCAATTTAAAATTTTTTTAGATTGGCTTGATATTAACTTGAAATTGAAAAGAAAGCGGTAGCGTTATTTTCTAAAGAAAACGCAACTCGTTTGCTGCATTGAAAAGTATGACAGAAAAAGTTGCTCGCAATTTCTTTTCCTGCATTTTTCTCTCATGTTTTTCAAAATTCAAAGAATTTTTCATTCTGATAAAACTAAGGTTAAGTAATTTCAAACTTACCTCATTGTGAAGTTATCCATGTATTTTAATCCAAGAGTCAAAATGCGTGAAATCCTTAGAAAACTACTTATTTGTATAAATATTCGAAGTATGATTTGTGAGTGAAAAAGTTATTATGCAAAAATATCTGAATGGTAATGAATATTCAATATTTAAATAGATCTCACTGACTGGTGATCGGACACGGCGATGGTTCAATCTGCATATCTTATTTTATACTAGCAAAATATGTAAATAATAATAATATACTTACATGCTTAATGCTTTAAAAATGCATGCAAAAATGATGGTGTTTCCACGTGACCGCACAGACTAGACCTGTAAATGTCGACACGTGTATATATTTTGAGATGTGTTGCATACAACTTGATATAAATGTGAAGAGGCTTTTGAAAAGAAATGTGTAATAACGAGCCTACCGTATCATGGGTTATTTATGGCTTAAACAATAGTATATGTGTTACCAAAATTAGCAACTGGTATAGCAACTCAAATTTTGCTAATATACCAATAATGAAAACAAACAATTCGATTTATTAGGATAATAATTATATACCTATGATAGTATTCAGAGATCTTTTAAGCAATCATAAAACTGCAATTATGCCGTTTTTTATGCAGATCACGCGCAGTGGCTTTTATTAAGTTTCCTCCAAGAACGTATAAATCGCGCATCAATCGAGGCATATTAAACAGCCTCGTATAAACCTGATTTATCGATGGATTTAAACGTTTTATATATTCCCGTCATATATATATCTTTGCGCTAACAATTCACCTCCACGCATAAACAGAGTGAAAAAAAAGGCGGACAATGGGTGAAACAAAGAAGGAAATCTACAGGGGGTGTGATCTTTCCGCGAGGAAGCACTGACCTTTTCCCGAGCTCCACCGAGAGAAGGAGAGATAGAGTCAGTAGATCGAGGTCGCGCTCATTCAGACGTACCGCGAGGTCCGAGGAGGACTCTCGCCGAATCATATATAGGTTGCACACACGAATTCAGTTCTCCGCTCCAACTCGTTTTTTCGTTGTATCCTCGTAACGTCGCGACTTTGTCGGTTCCCCTCCCCCCTCTCTCTTTCTCTTTCTCTCTGTCTGTGAGTTGTTCGGGCGCGATGTGCGGAGGACAGGGCGACTACGCGGGAGTGACCCGATTTCGCGGACGCGCCGATGGAATTTTGATTAAATTTATGCGTACGACAGAATGGAGCTTTTGCCGAATGCCCGATCCTGTGCTTCGACTGTCATCGGGAATTTTTCGCGAAAATTTACTACTTCCCCCCGGCCCTTAGCTGCTCGACCTTCGTGGAGAAAGAGAGCGAGGGGCTATGCGGTTCTGGATGGTATAATGTACGCTCGCAGATGGCATAAATTAAACGCGAATTATGAACGATCGTTCCCTGCAATTTTCTTTGGGTGAGTACGTTTTTTTTTTCACCGGAGTTAGCTGCGGTTCCAGACGCGATGAATGCTCTGCTAGCGTCGACATTATTTCACCAAGAGTTTGCGTAATTCCTTCGCGGGGTTTTACGTAAGTCCAATTACGCAATTTTTACGGACTTTAAGCAGTGGATGTATAAAGAAAGGATGGATATGCCCGCGGGGATATGAAATTTTCGATCTCGTGTTGACAATTCATACTGGTATGTTGAGTTTCAGAAACTATATGTGATTTCGAAAAATTCAACTGAAAAAATGTAAGATAAATATTGTTTTTTAAAAATATTATTCGGCTTCTGGAGCGTTACGTAAGATGTTTATAGAGCAAACCATTAATGTTTATGGATGATTAACATTTGTTCTCATTCAATATAACTCGAAGATAACAGTTAACTACTAACTTAATATTAAGACGAGCTGTTTAACTTCATAATGTTGCATTAAAGAACAAATATAGGACCGCGAGTATAATACTGTCTTTGTTCCTTTATAAAAACTTGAATTTTAAACAAGTTATTAATGCTAAAGACTAAATTAAAATCATTTATGTATCAAAGATTATGTACATAGAAAAACATACATATGATGCATACCGTAACATTTTTAATTTTTAAATTTCGGATCATTATCACGCAATAATTTTGAATTAACTTAGCGCGCCATTAAAAAATATAATTTTATTTACGTTTATTTATCATTGTATGTATTCTTGAATATACACACTACCAAATGACCAACAGTTGAAATAGTGATTTTATCTAGGACACCGCAACATCTTTCTCTGACCTGTAAAAATCACACAACAAGATAATAGCTTTATCATATAAGACACACACAAACGTGGAATCAACAGACTATAATTTTATTCTCTTTATTTTCCCAAAAACAGCGCGAGGCTGCCAATTAACTCTCCAGCTATAGATACAAACATTGAACAGTTATGGGGCAGCAGATATACGGACGCATCGATAAATCCGCGTTCGCGAGAGCAAACAATAACGGCGTCAAGCCTCGCACCCCGTTCCCCCATTTTCAATTATATCCCACGGTATGCGTAGCCTATACCGCGCGCACATAAAATGCGCGCAGTTGATGCTGTGTCGCTGCCTGTGGGATCGGCGATAGATAATAGTGTGGATTTTCGCGGCTCACCACCCAGTCAGCCATTGATCGTTGTGCCCGTGATAGCCTCGTCGCTCGCTCTCACTCTGACATTTCGATTATTTTCCTTTACCCCACATCCGCCTACCGCGATCGCCTACCTCCTTTTTTATGAGAGAATTTTAATTAACAGGGGAGAGCGGTATAACGTGACCTTTGGATGGATAGATTTAGTTTCGTACGATGAAGTTCGTGATTCTAACTGTTTTCTTTTTGTACGAATTTACGTGCCAATTTGGGCTGCTGGTATTCCCACATGTGTTCATCAATCATTTGTTTGCATGTTTTTTTTTTTATACAGTGTAGGTTCGATTTTTACAAGATTTTTCGAGGCGTGATTACTCTGTAATTTTGCATTTCTGGAGGTAATTAGTTCGTTGAGCGGATAATTCGATTAACCATTGAACGTAGTAAAAATCTCATTTTGAAAGATATACCGTGTCATTGAAAGTATTCGCAACTAATATTTTATGAAGAAAAGTAGATGCATAAATTTATGTATTTCGTGTATTATATTCTTTCAATAAATAAATAATATTAAATAGGTATGTTATATATTTAATGTTATAAATTTAACTATATATTCTGATCGTAGAACTATATAAAATGGTCTTATACATAATGACCATTTTATGTATTCGTATCTGATATTATATTTTTTTTTACATTGATTGACGTATCAGTGACGAAGGTCTACGATGTGCTTATTCACAAAGCACATGTAATATTTTATACAGAGGTGCTTGTATTAGTCGTTCGAGGCTTGGGCGCAATCTCAGGTCCTCCATCATACGAGCCTAACGGTCTGCCGACTGAGCCACCGCATCGCGGCTCTTATTTGATGCAATTGCAAAACTCAAACCTGAAAAAATCATCTGGTACGATTTTAAACAATAATCTGCTGTAAAAACTAAATTTTACCTCTTTGTTATTAAATTTAAGCGCAAAAAATTATTGACAAGAAGGATGATCCCTCAGAAATGAAATGAAATTCAAAAAAAAGATAGTTATCAACCTCGTTCGACATACTCAAAAAACGCGATAACTTTCCCCAGTCCTACATAATAGATTCAGCGCGACTTTGTCCAACCGGTAATCCCTTGGCTTGTATCAGTGTGACGCCGCGCGCCTTATAAAAAAAAATACACAGTGCCCGACAAAACCGCACTCATCAGCAACTTCGCAATCTCTTTTCGGTGAAACTTTTAATCGCAAAGCATGAAACTAGCACGTGCGAACGCTAGTCTGTGGAAGAAAGCGTAATCTCAGTCGAAACTTTCGACTTCCGTAATCGTTAAATCTTGTCTATTTCCAAGGCTGTCAGCCCGACAAGACAGTAGAAAAAAAAATACGAGAGGGGGAAGAGATTCGAGCTAACGGCCTTGGAAAAATCGTCCTCACTTCATTGTGAGCATATATGCACACACACAGAGATTTGAGAATCGATCGGGTCCGGAGATGCGGCTAGAATCCACTTGAGGAGCTACCCCCTCTCTCTCTCTCTCTCTCTCTGCGTCCGTGTTGCGCCTGCGGGAGTCTCGAAGCTTTTGCCTAAAGCTTATCGCAGCTATACTTTTTACTGCATATGGTGTACATAGGAAAACCTTTAGGAATCAAAGTATCCTTGTCGTATCGAAAATAAATATTGGATAGGCGAGCCTTGAAAAGTACCTATTGGAAAATGCAACGGGCGAAATATTGGATATGCGCTGATAGACGAATTTCTTTCTCTCTCTGCTGCATGATGTGCGTCGATGTTACCATGTGGAGCAATTGTGATTGAAGCTGCTGCTGCGACGTGTTGATGTTTAATAAAGCCATGTCGAAGAGAAAAAAATGACGCGAATTTGATTCGATGAAAATTGAATTTCAAAATGCAGTCGCAGACTTTGTTTCGTGTCGGTCAGTTTTGTAATTTCCGTTGCTCGTGAAAAAATGACAGGTTTCCAATGATAAACTATTTATAAATTTAAATATTTCGCGGCCTTTGTATAAATATTAAATTTTTTACATAACTGCTAAGTACTAAGAATTGGGTTTATTACTGCCCTGGATAATTAAAAAGATTACAATATTATCTGAAAAAATGAGATAAAATATTTTTTTTTTCATGTAATTTACTTCCTATTTAAATTTTCTATTCTACTTATTATCTCAGTGTAAATTGATCCATAATACAATACTTTACCAAATTATCCAGGTTCATTCAAGTTCCCACACTCAGTAATGCACTACAGGTCAAAGATTCTTGATAAATTAACTCATTTAACTCTATATCAAATTTCACCATCGATTCACAATTGGTAATTAATCATATAATGCACCGCGACCGCTCTCGGAAAAATGGAGTGCAATCCACGAATCGTTAAAATCCCGGCCAAGTCATTTAATCATCGACCCACGCGACAGAACCACACGGGTCGTGTTTAAAACAGACTGCAAAAAAGTAGTAGTTCTCACGCGCGTACTCGCACTATTTTCCATGAATTATTCGTCGATCAGCGTTAAAAGAGCTCCAATCAAAGCAGCAGGCAGCAGCGGTGCTTGGATAGGGGGAAAAATTTCCGCGCCTTTAAAGGAGGAATACGAGGCCGAAGCGCCAGCAGTCGAGGCATCGCAATCAATTATTCCGTTTTAGAGCTGCAACAGCATCCGCGCACCGCCCGTTATACGGCCGAGTAATTGCCGTTGGCATTGCAATCCGCGCCGCAGCCCCGCGAAACGTGCGAATTCAGCTCCGCTATTTGCTACCGCGCCGCTCCACGCTCGTCGTCGTACTTTTTATCGTGATTTAAAAATTCAATCAATTTAACGGAAAAGAGGAAGTCGGAGAGAGAGAGAGAGAGAGAGAGAGAGAGAGAGAGGGGTGAACTGGTGCGTCCTTTGCCACGGCGGGCGCGCGACGATAAATGAAAGAGATGAACGAGGCCGAGGAGGGGGGTGAGCGCGAGAAAGAGCAGAAACGATATTAGATACGCCGGCGAGTTTCGATTTGATAAATGACTTGCAGATGCAGCGAGGGGTTTTTATTGGACTGTCAGAAATGGCCGGTTGATGTTTCCAAGATAATCAGAGATATTCCATGGTGCGTCCTTGGTATAAATATAAAGTGCATCATTTATATAAATTCTCGCAGTTCGTACCAATCGGTTTTTATTAATAAAAAAGTTAAATACCAAAGAATCAATCATGGTATTATAGATTATTTTTCCGTCGATCAATGATGTATCATACATTTATAAATCAATCGTATATAATTTAAAGATTAAAAATCCAATTCTAGTAACTAAAAAAGCAAGATTAATATCCTTGTGTACTGCTCATCTAAAACTGGGACCGAAAATCATGCGAATATGGAAAAAATATCTTTATCTTCATCCCCATAAACAAGAAGTCGACGGAAATAGCCACTGCCCTTATTGTACTAGGGCGTAAACGACATTATCACGCTACGAATTCCAAAAATAGTAAATACGACCCGACCCATTAGGTCTGATAACTCAATAAACGAGCTCAAGAAAAGAGATAAGCCATTGGGAATTGCCGAGCGAACAGCTCTCATACGCAATACATTATTCGCGTGGATCGGTCGGACCGAGAGGTTCGATCTTTCCGAGGCGCTAGTCCATCTGTCGCCCGCTCATTATCGGCTCTATGTGTGTGTGTGTGTGTGTGTGAGGGAGAGAGAAAGGAAAAAAGGAGGAGAGCGCACGACGGGAATGCGAACGACAAGCTCGCGTGACCGTTGGGATTCATTTTTCACAAAGAAATCACAGAGCGTGTGTTTACCTCGCGCTTGCGGCCCTTTTCCCGCGTCGGCGCACACTTCCTTCGCCTTCGATTAACAGCTGTGCCAGATGTGTATAAGGATATACTTGCTCGCGCAAACATTCCGTATCCCCTGCTTTCTTTGGCTATAGCGATAAGGAATAGCTTTGATATCGGTCATCTCCATTTTTCTTGAGTACCTTTTCACGGCTAATTACAGAAGAAACGAAGTTTCACGTATCGTGCTAATTGCGCTTAGCGTTTGTTAATGATGATTCAGCAATGACAGATTCCGATTTGCATATTATCACCGAGTTAAATTAACCCGTAGAAATTTTAGTTCCACTGAAGTCATATATCAATTGGAATCTTTTTACCAGATGGAAAAAGTAATCAAACTTATCGATTTGCTTATTATTTTTACTGAAATGGAAGAGGGATGAATGAAGTAGTAATACTTTCCAGTGCGATCGGTCAAGTTGCAAGAAACGCTTTGGCTAAGTAATAAGACCGTTCGTTTCAATAAAGACCTTCATTCATGTTAAGGATGCATTAACGAAAAAATCCGCACGCTTCAATGAAAATAAAATTCGAATCTCGCACCGTAATCTCTTCCATCACAATAAACTACACCCTGCGATTGTGCCATGGAGATTTACATAAGAATGGAGCAAACAATATTTAAACGCGGAACCATTTATTTTTGAGCACACACAATGCGGATCGCCGCGGAAAAGAAAAAAAAGGAACTATGGCGTACTACTCCGCCTTTTATATCGCGGCTTCATCTATTTTCGCATTGTTATCGGGGCCTTATCGAGGCTTTGAGGGCGTAAATCGCCGACCTATCGTTCTATTCTCGGTGAAGAATCGTTGGGTGTTTCCTTCGACGCGCGAGTGGCTATGAGCGATTCGATTCTAAAAATTCTTCTCAGTCTCTCTCTCTCTCTCTCTCTCTTTCTCTGGGAGACGTGACTGATGCTCGACCATTGTTCGGGTTCTCCTCTCTTATTACACGCGTACACTCCTGCTTTTCGATTACTGGGGATTCTTAAGGGTCGTGGATTACAGGCGCTCTGTGCTGCTTTCGCATTCTGCGGACTCGTTGTGCACGACCGAAGCCTCGGCTGTTGAAGCTTTTAAATTATACTGAAATAACCGTAACGTTTGATAGTAAACGATTCCATTTGCGGATGGATAATAAGAAGATTAGAAATATAGTGTTCTAGAATGTAAAATTACGTGGTCCATGAAATATCTAGTTTACTGTGAAAAATAAATGCGATAAGTAGATCTATTATCAAATGCATATATTGCCTTTCAAACAATTGATAATTATGAATTATCGAACGTCTATGGCATATTTATTGCGATGGTAAACTGTGGCGTTATTTTACGTCGCACCAGGTGTCTTACCGAACCCGGATTTTACTACTGACGCAATCCTTTCCATTCAAATAATTTAATAGCAATTCGTGTAACGAAAATCAATTAGTTTTGATCCAATAGTGTCTCTGCATCATAATCATATGAATATCAATATTTTGCCAATTCCAATTCTTGTTAATTATACCAAATTCGATATGACATATTCCATTAATTTTTATAGTTAATCGTATGTTCATGATATAAAAAAGCGTATATTTAATTACTGCACTTTTCGCAATTCGCATTTAAAAATACAAGACTTGGATGGCTGAAAGAGACGCGTACCGTGTCTGCATAGCCTTGGTTCCCATTAGAGACAAGAATTAACGAGTGGATACTCGAAGGTCGTGCGCAGTTCATACCGGTTTAAAAAAAAAAAAAAGAAACAAAAAAAGAAAAAAAGGAACGGACGAAGGGAAGAAATCAAGGCTTAAAAAGTCGTCCCAGCTCTTCTCTCTCGGGATCTTTAATCTTTCGTCGCGCTCTCTTCTTTTCCCCTTGGCCAGTCCCGCTACTCAGCAGTGCAAATGACTCGGTCGAGTGCACTTTAAGAAAAAATGGCAGGAGGTGTAGGAAAGGGAAAAGAAAGAATGAAAGCAAAGTTAAGAAGGCAGTGGGAGAAGTAAAAGGAATTCCGGTAAATTGTCGGTCGGCTCTTGTGAGCGAGCAGTATAGCGGCTCCTCGGTCGGCTCCGCTGTGTGAGAAATAGTTATAGAGGAGAGAGAGAGAGAGAGAGAGAGAGAGAGAGGACGAGCAGCTGCCGCTGCTGGGGAGGCGCGGAATGGCGTGACAACAAAGGCATGCGCACTTTGCTCTTCTTGAGGTAGCTCTGCCCTGGCTGGCCTTCAATTACACTAAGTATAGGTCGAGCCCCTTTACCCTTATTGCGGGAGAATTACAGTTTGGCCAGGCGACCGACTACCGTATCAAGTGCCTCGCGTATATCGTGTCTACGTACGGCCTAGGCGTGTTAATGAAATATACGAATTTTTCCTGGGGTGGAGGGCCGTCCTTACTATTTGGGCGATAAATTCCTGTTACTTACAACACGGCTGTTACGAGGAAATGTTTATGTGATTTCTTGGTACACGAGATGTTGTGTAATATTTGCGCGATACAGCCAACTTATGTGTTATAGCTTCTGCGTGTTGTATAACTCGCAATCTGATATAAGCCTAAATGATCTGATGCAGCCTTTTAGTGCATTATGAATTGAAATTTTAAACGTGGCCTCACAGGTAACTATGGATTTTATTTAATTCGGTTTATTGCATACGAAAGCTCGGGTGAAGTAAAAAAATATTGTAAAATATGATAGATGCCTACATGTGTGATTTGAATAGACGTATTGTTTATAGCGAATAAAAATGAGCTCTCGTGAAATGAAATACGATTACATATACAATCTGTCGGTTATGCACGTTGAATAAATTAAAAGTGAAGATTTCGAGTGAGCTGCTTTAAAATTCTACTTTGATACGCGTATATCTATTACGCTTAATAAAAATATATTCGAAATTTTCTGACAGACTTGCATAAAAATTAGATGCGCATATTTAATGCTGCGCCACGTGTATGCACTTTTGACTTTACAATGAATAGTAAAAGAAAAATTATGATCAATTTAGTATCGGTATATATTAGGTAATGGCAAATTATAATGCTTGATTATTCAGAAGAACTTGCATCTATTAATAATCTGCATTTGATAATAACAGTTAGTCACTCATTTGCATATATTTAACTTTAATATTCTTCTATTTAACTCTAAATTAGTTTCACAAAATTGTTTGCGAGAGTTGATTGCTAGACAATATTTGTTTATACTTCTTACTAAAATTATGAGGATCGCAGATTCAAGATATTACACTCCACGCTTATGAAATAATAAATAAACAAGAATTCGGATGCAACTATATAATAAGGAACATCAATTATCCGAGAACTCCTCATTAAAGTCAATTAAAACTTTCTTATTCCAAATAGGTCAATTCATTAGTAATAATCCATGTAAAATATGACTGGAAGAGCAGAAGTGTGGCTTGAATCCATCGCGAAGCACTTCGTTACAGCTCCAATCTCCTGGCATCATTAAAAATGCCCACTCGGACTACAGTCGCGGCACTTATTGTCCCATTCCCTTATGGCACCAACCAGTTTTCCCCTATTCCTCAGCCTGTAAACTTTCACCAATTTCGACCCGCAACAAACGCCCGCGAAACTCTGAAACACCGGACTCGTAACAACGCCCGGCATTCGGTTGTAATTACAAATGCTTCCAACAAGCATGTACATATACCTTTGTGCAAAGCTTTGTCGTTAATTAAATTTTCCACTAGGCTATCGTGTACCTCATGGAGGGAGGGACGAGCAGAGCATGAAACGAGGCCCTAGAACCATCGAAAATGAATTCAAAACCCATTAAAAACTTCTTTATCTCAAGGTCAATTGTAAAAGTCAGACGGGAAAAGTTGGCAGATGGGCCGATCGATGGGGGGGAGGTTTAATCTTGTCTGTCAGTAAAAATAATTGGCTTCGCTGCATAGCCTGATGCGTGTGTGAAAGAGATACTCTGTGGCCGTTAATGAACCACTTGGCCGAGCGCGAAACTCATTTCACATCCTCTTTTCTTATGTGAGCTTTGATGAATATCCAACTTGAGACTCTTCATTCCCTCTCGCCAAATCAGACTTTCGTTATATACAGCGGATATGTCAAACAAATTATTATTTCTCTGTTTGTATTAAAGTTTATCTTAGGAGTACCCGAGTTTATTCTACAGAAGAGTTGAATCACGTAAGCTTTTGTGTTGGCTCAGTGCACTTACGAGTACCGTAAAGATAACTTTGGAATGAAAGTTTTTAGCTTTGTACTTATTGGATGGTTGAGAAGTGTGTAATGAAAGTTTTTAAAATGCTTTGCTTGGTTTATATATGTAGACATTGTGATGGATATATAGTGCAGGAGTAGGTCAAACACGTTCCTCATGAAAGTAGATATACTTCGCCATTGTGCCAATTTCGTTAACCAACTTTGTGTCTTTTCCCATATACTTTCGGAAAAATGTAATTAGTGATATGCTTTAAACTGTTTCGCGGTTTGTGTATAGCATACATATTAATTGCACCAATTGGATATTTTGAATAAATTTTTATACTTATACGCTCCATTATTATTTTATCCCTAGATTTGATAGCTGAAAAACTAGACAATTCTCAATTGCTTCTATCTCCTCCATCAATACTATCGTTTTTATTGTCATCCCACTTTGTAGGCGGATATATATCAAGTGAAATTTTCCTCAAACAATATTGACACACGTTCAATCCCTGATGCACTGGGTCGGTATATATATACACATATACGTTATATATATATATACAAATATATTTATATCTTATACAGTCTGCATCCATCGCACTCGTTTATTATTTCTCCTCGAGTATAGAGCATTATCCCCGGCTGAATCTGCGCCACTCGGTGCACTCGAGAAAAGGACGTGTGCCGCACGCAGTTCCCCTCTCAACTTTGATAAAAATTAATTTCACCACCGCTAGGCAAGTCGCTTGAATATATATATATATACACGAGTTTTCCTGCTTCGAGCAGCGGCTTTATTGAAAAAGTATTAAGAAAGTCGCTGGCTAATGAAATTTTCAAAGAATTCACGGAGATTCATCTTCCTTTTTTGGCCATATTTCGCTTTCTATGTAGGAAAGTTAGGGAGTGCGCAGGAAAGAGAGAGAGAGAGCAAGTTAAGGCTGTAAATTCTGTTTTAATAAGAAAGCCAGCACTGTTGGAGTAAGCGAGAGAGAGAGGAGGGGGAGAGAGAGTGCGAGCTAATCGAACTAATGTAAGTTTAATCTCGAAATTTCGGGAAATCTAGTCTGACGAAATTCGCGGAACTCTAATTGACTGGCATTAATGCCTAGTCTAATCAACGAGTTTGAGGATTTTCGGATGGCTGGCTTCCTTGGAATTTCTTCGACTCTGCCGCGTCTGGTTCAACCAAGCGTCGCTTATAACCGTGACAACCGTGCGAGCACAACTCGTGCAAGTTAACGTCGGTCAAGTGCAACAGAACAAATTTCGTTCCTTCGGCTGGCAATATAGGAATGTTCCAGATCGCAATTGAATGCCCAATACTCCTGTTTCAATAAATTATTATTGTACGCGAAAGAAACCTTTCTACTTTTGTATACGCGCAAAATCTTGCTGAATAACAGAAGATTTCGCAGTCTCTTTTTACAGAAGCAATCGCTCGCGGGGGCATAAAAATTCAAAACGTTCGCGCATCCCCCGCATCCCGCGCTCACACACACTCGACCTATACGAGAGTAAAAAGCATCTGAACTATATAATTCGGTCGCTCTCGGGGGTCCATAGGAAAATATCGAGAGGCAGAGCGTCTCGGGAACACGGTTGCGTCGCCTGCACGTCGCTCGTTGCCCGGCTGGCTATATTATACGAGGGCAAAGTGTCGTTTTTGCCATCGTCCGCTCGGGCCGCAATAATACGTTACGCAGAAATATTAGCGGGTAAGCCGAGCCAAGTCTTGGCAAGCTCCTCCGCTATTTCACTTTCCTCTCTCTCTCTCTCTCTCTCTCTCTCTCTCTCTCTCATCCCACCGTCATCCACGTCCACACACAACTCTATCTCTCTCTCACACTCTCTTTCCCCCCTTGCAAAATTCATACGGGCGAGTGTCGATCGATTCTCGGAAACATTTTCACTTTTCTCGCGCGGAGAGCGCCCTCGTGCAGAGAGCCACTACTGCAATATTAAAATGGCCCCGCGAGGCCGGAGTCTATGCAAAAATCACACTTTACATACCGAAATCACTTTATGCTTTATATCAGCCTCAAGGCTGTAGGGATGAAAATTCGCGCGATATTGTATCTGATTTTTTCTCTCTTTCTCTCTGGCCTCTTGGATAACGAAAATTTTCACAGTTCAAAATAGGAACGGACCAACAATCCTATACGCTACCGATCCGCAATAGTCAAGTTTGGGAAACAAAGCTTATAATACTCCGCGGGAGCTGCACGCGCGCGCTCGGGGACAAAGGAACTAGCAAACGAAAGAGAGCACGGAAGGGATTGGGAGAAAGGAGATTCGATATCGTCCTGTATTGGTGTGACTCTAGGAGCTAGTACAATCCTGTAAAGGAAAATCTGAAAATTGCACGGAATACTTAATTGCGAAATTCTAATTAGGTGTAATTAATTGAATCGTCAATTCAACGAAGTAATAATATCGATTAAAGAATTAATCTACCGTAATACACACGATTTATTAAAAATCATTGGCATATTTTCAATTTTCCGTAATACAAAGTGCAAAATTTAGATAACAAGACAAAGTAATTAGCAGTTTCATTACGTAACATTACAAGCTTGACTTTGCACCGACACTATCACAAACTCGAGATTCCTTTTATTAAAATTTTTTTTTTCACCGCTACTGGTCAATTACGTTGAGAGAAAACCATTGTGGGCGAAACGAGTTCATAAAGGCCAATTCGCAAACAAAGCTTTCCAGAATTCGAGAAATGAAAGAGACTGAGAGGGGTATAGAGGGGGAGAAGAGAGGCAGACAGAGAGAAGGGAGAATGAGAACAGGAGAACAGAGAAAGACAGGTAGACAGTTACCAACGCGAAGTTTGGGTGCAAATTCGAAATTTCAGCTGTGCTAGCTTTCGGTTGCGCGTATCCCAGTTGCATCTGCACTAGGCAGGGACATACATAGACCACACACCTATATATATATACCCTTTGAATGTGCTGCCGTTGTCTAGTTAGTAGCTATCTCGCTCTCTTTTCGTTCCTTCATTTCAGTTTCCGGCGCCATTCAATGGGATTTCTTCCTCGCAACTCTCCCGATCCTCTCGATCATCCTTGTAACGCTGTCCATTATATTCAAACTTCACGTTTTTCCACATTATTATCTCGGCATACCTATCGCTCGAGCGATCGTCTATCAGCTCTTTTCCTCGAGAATTCACCGATAGTTTTCGCGTCTCGAACATTTTTCTGATACACTTTTTTCCCCTCATCATCCGCGTCTCTTCCTTTCCCCGTTCGTTCTTTCACTTCATTGTTCAATTCACCGATCTTAGCCGTGCGGGTAAAAGCTCTAGTTGGCGCTCGTTCAAATTTACCCATCGACGTACAAAGAATAAACCTTCAAAAGATCGCCGGATTTCGAGCGCTACACTTTTCGATCGTGAATATTTTTTTTTTTTATTCTCCTGCTTCATCTTGTTTCTTTATATCGCGTTTTCTGCTTCAATCGTCACGGCGAGGTCCGAGGCAGAACTTAACCGTCTACGTTTAGCCGCGATAAATTTTATTCGCTAGCTGGGAGCATTTCGAATGCTCGATGTGTAAATTTAACGGTATTTTATGGATTTTTGAAAAGTGGGTATGCCAGAAGTACTGCCCCGTTTAAGTGCGAAAATGCATATAGGCGGTGCGACGAAAGAAAATATGTTGAGCTGTTGCGACGTAATTACGAGGTGTTAAAATCCACTTCTTTTCACTAGACCTGAAAAGCTTGTTACGCTGATCATTTTGGGGGAAAAAAAAAGAAAGTAGTTCCCAGTTACTAATTGCGACGTTTTTACAGCGGGTATGCACCTATATTTTCTTTAGTGCTTGGATGTCTTAAATCTTATTTTTAAAAGGCCGTTTACAAAATTAAGCTTTATTACCTGTTTTCTGCCGCTCTTAAAATGTATTCTGCCCCTTTTCCTAGCACTATAGAAGTAGTAATAATAATAACAGTGTATTAAGTTTTTTATACGTTTAAAATGGCTTTTTAAAGAAATTTAATAAAAATAGTTTTCTAAAAATATACACTGCACAATTAACATTAGTATTCATGATAAAATTAACATCGAAGTACTTGAACCCAGTTTACTATCAAATATTTTTGTTTTTCATAATGCATACACAGTATAATAAGTAGCAACGATATTAATAATGGTTATTTATTAAATCAAAATAATTCTTAGAAGATAAATGTGATACAATTTGGACTGTGTAAAAATTCTGTAGGAGAAATTGGAATATCTCATGCTCAATTGCTACTTAATATGCATGATCCGTCTGACCGTACCCGGATCGTATCCACTTACGCGGATAGCGATATCAATATACTATACATTATGTACATTAGATTATGTTGTTTAGGCAATCTAAATATGAATGTAGAAACTGTCCTTTTTGTTGATGTCATTATATAAGTTTTTAAGTTTGTCAATACTTTACTGAATATACTCATGTCCATTAGCATAGTCCTTTTTCTTTCGTACTTTTAACTTCTTACCGAACTTTCTGACCAGTTTCTGAAGGACTTTGGAAAATGTTCGAATGCTGATGAAGCGTTTTGGCAAAATCCTAGATTTTCATAAAATTGTTCGATATAATAAATTAAAGTGCTCTTGGCAGTTGTAACTAATTGAAAAGTTACTTAATTTACAAACAATCCTAACATTTTGAGAATGCAATATCTCACTTTAACTTCAAATCCGTAAGAATAGAATGTTGTATCAAATTTTCTTGTAATTCAATTTAGGGTATCCATTAATCTTTTATTTTTGTATTTATTTTCCAAGTTTTGTAACGTTTTGCCTGAGGTCGGCAAACCATGTCAACGAGACATTGTATTACGTAACAGAATTAGTTGCTTATTATATCAACTTGGCAACTAAAACTTTTTTTAACCTCTTACACCCATATTAGCTCGATCGTCCAAAGACTTGATACTTTCTTGATAAGATTTAAATTAATATAATAACTTAACGTATAAATCGTACATTAATATATAATTCGAATACGTATAATCATTCAAGATTCTACGGGGGGTCACGCAGCATTAAAGTTAACAGGTTAAAAATACATCCGAGACGTGTATATATAGCATTTCGGAGATGTACGGGATGAGAATAACTTCATCAAAGTCTATGACCCGGAAAATTTGGCGTATCTCTTCGCTCCCTAATATTTCCACAGCTGACACGACAATGGAGTCATCGCGCGTATACTCATTATTAACGCTTCGTTCCCAGGATTAACTCGGAGTAGTCTCGTATACTTCCTCTCGATACTGTGCTGATGCGCACAGTGCAAAAAAAATTAACTCGACTTTTAAGATGCAGGGCTTAACGTTTGTTCCGTATACGTTCAGTGTATTTTATAAGTTTGCTCGCTCGCTTAGCGTATTCGTAGAGCTATGTAAATAAGCCGGTAAACGGCCGATAAAGTACCTCGCACAAACGAATAAAATGTACGGTGGAAAGAAGTTAGAGGTCGTAGGGCGTTTAATCTATGTGGATAAGGAAAATCATTAGTCCGTGTAAAGTATGCTTCCTGAATTTTACTTGAAATAAGATATTTAATACAACACCATCGCTTTGTAATAATAGGACTTTCAATTTGTTTTCTTTAATTGCTTCACTACAGAATTGAAAATATATATATTTAAAATTAAATAATTAGTCGATTTTCCAATGAAATATTGAATTTGCATTATCATAAATATTTAACAAAAGAAAATAACAGTTACCTGAGTGCTCTTGACAACAGTTGAATTATAATTAGAAACGTAAACACCTACATATTTTTCTTTTATACACCTACAAATATATTACATGTTCCAGTAGGCGTTGGAACTTTGGACAAGTGGAAATAGACTGAAGTATAAAAACGCGAATGCTCATTATCGTAGTCGAATTACAGCTCAAAAAATCCCCAACGAAATGCCCTCGCTCAATCGCGATCTCGTGGGAACGTCCGATTTCTCTGGTAATTACCTGCAAACACAGTCGCACGTTCGTACACACACAGAGCCGAACACACAGGGATGCACTGGGCATCAGTCAGAGCCGCAGAAGGACGTATGTTTATAGGGGCGCGTTTATATTAAAGACCGGATGCTCTTTGTCGATGAGATTAGAGGAATAAGGGCCCCTGCGGCGCTGCGCTCGTACTCTGGGTTGGCTCAGATATACGTCATGATCGTCGAGGTCCCGCAGAGCGCCCGATCGGACAGTCAGCAGCCACCGCCCCATTGTGACCAAAGCCTTAAACGCTGCTGCTGCTGCCGGTGCTTCTGCCGTTTCTGCTGTTGTTGTTCGTCCGACTGCACATATATATACATCAGCACGTCGCGCGCGCCGATGCACAGATTCGCGCATATATATGTACCAGTGCATGTATGTATATACACGTGTAGACTAGTAGTAGGGGCTCATTGTAGACACTGGTCCGGATATATAGCTCGCGCACGTGCGCGAATGCCAAGTCAGAGAGAGATAGAGAGAGAGATAGAGAGAGAGAGAGAGAGAGATAGGTGCACGTGCAGTTGGAACGAGGGACAGACAGCGGTGTATGTATATAAGCTGCGCACTGTGTGCACGGCCAGGGATAAACATGCGCACTCCAATGTGCATGCACACACACACACATCCAGAGCGGCTATAGAGCTTTGCTCGCGAGTTTTGCTTCTACTCGATTCTGCGTGTGTGCGCGTGCAGTGCGCCCGCGCGACAAGTTTATGCGCGTGAATTGCTGCGGACGTGTGCACGCGAAAGAGACAGAGAGAGAGGGAGAGTTTTGCGTTTACTCGTGCAGTGTGTGTGTGTGCGTATGTGACTGCACGTGTGCACTCGTGCGGCGATGTGTGCTTTTGCGCTTAACATAATAAATTTTCCTTTAAAAAACCTTGAAAACACAACCATGGTTTTATCGCTGTTTTTTCTACGCTCTCTCCCACTTCTGGTTATCCTAATGGATAATGCACTTGGATGCGCGCGGAACGTATTTGCGTATATGGTTTATACGTATGGAATTGGTATGTACGGTTGTGCACGCATCGCAGAATTTATATTCCCAATCTCTATAAAAGAATAGTGGGGTCGGGAATATTATCGCGAACAGTGCGTTTTGCTCTTTAGTTGTTGCGATCGCGTTTGTCCCCCCTGTAACAACGTAAATGCATATTTTAACTGTAATAATATCATCGAGAGAAGGGCAACTTTCAAGCTGGTTTGCATATGTCGCGTACCGAAGACTCGATTGCTTTATTTCGCGCTCGTGCAACTATTCGTCACGATGCGACGCGCTAAATAATATCCCATTAAATAATTTGAATGAGTGCAGCGACATTCCTAACGCTATAGCCTTTAATAGCTAAACTCGCGTCTATGGTACACCACGAGCAACTTTAATTTTTCCTCTTCGCGCCAAGGCCACACACACACACGCAAAAATACATTTTCTTTGCCAGTGTTTACCGTATATATACGCGCACGCGAATTCCTCGCGTGTTGGTGAATTTACATTTAAGCCCGGAGCTTCGACTGGTATACATATATAGGCGCGCGTTTACATCAAATGTGTGCCTGTGTCTGTGTGTGTGTGTGTGTGTGTGTGTGTGTCTCGGTGTGTGGGTGTGGGGGTGTTTGTGCAGGCGCTGCCGGGAAGGGGGCGGCGGGTATGGGTGTGGGCCAGAGCCCTGGCGCCGCTCTAGTTCGATATCCGTAAGTAGGACATGAACCTGTGCGACTCGGCTATATAACGCTCGAGAGAGCGCACTAGCTACTCTCTCTCTCTCTCTCTCTCTCCCTCTCGCTCTGCCTTCTCGCGTGTGCATGCACTAGAAATAGAGAGAGAGAGAGAGAAAGGGAGTGAAAGCGCCGAATCCCTATGCGAAATCCCCATACGACCTTTTTGCCAAAGCTCGTCTGTGTGTGTGTGTGTGTGTGTGTGTGTGTGTGTGTATTAGCTCTCGAGAGCGATGCGTTGCCGAGTTTTAATTAGGGGCTTTCAACTTGGGAAACGACGGTAGCGGCATTTTGTTTAACGTCGTGTATCTCTCCACGAGAGCGTATCTCTCATTTTTCGTTTATGTGTGCGTGTGTGTGTGCGCGTGCGTTTATGTAGCTGCCGCTGGCTAAAAGGCGTTTTAGGATTTTGAATTTACTCGTGATTCATATAGATGTAAGTATGGAAAGTTTCTGAAATGGATTTTGAACATAATGGAATACCGGATTCTTTTAGTTGTGTATATATGAAGGAGTTTTGTGCGTAATTAGGAAGGTAGCTTAGCGATTAAGTGTATAAGTTTGTGAGAATAATGGGATGGATGTTTAAGGGATGAGTATGCAGTTTTTGTTTTGAAAATATAATCTCTGGTTTTGTGAATGGGTAATACGGTGTGTAATCGAGATGCCAAAACTGACATTTATGTCTCACGTATCACTTTCTCTACGACGGAATAGCGCGAACTGTTAGCTACCGATTTCATTTCATAATTTAAATAATCTTATCAGCATACGTTTACTGTATGAATATTCGCTTTTCTCAAATCATACATAATCAAGGTTGAAATATCAGGCCTGAAACTCCACTGATGCAGCATTTATTTTCGATTTTTACGAAATCATCACAGATTATCAAGTTCTGCTAAGTCAGAAATAGAAGCACATTGTGTCGTAAAGTTTACTATTTTACTATATATATATATAAATAGTGTATATAGCATATCTACACAAATTGCCAAAGTCGAATGAATAAAGATCTAATCTTTTCATTCTTGCCCTCATATTCAAATTTAGAATCTATAGTATACAATCTAAATAAGGCATTCGAGATAATAAACTTTCCGAAAATCTCGTATTTAAATTCGCGCCTATAAAGCAGCCATGTACGAAAGACAAACTGCGACTTGACGCCACTAATTTTCTGAATAAGTTTGGGAATTTTTCCTTTTCTTTTTTGTCGCTTGAGTATCATTTCTAGCTGTCGCGGTTAAGTATCGGTCGTAGATCTTTCGGTGGGCATATAATGAAGGAGGAGGGTGGGACGTGCCGACGATTTATGGAGATTACGTGTGCGTGTCTTTGCATATTATTTTGTCGATTCTTCAGAAAGCAGCTCAGGAGCCACGTGGATTTATGAAACGTGCAAAACCGTCTAAAGGGATTTTGCTCACATTTATGACATCTGCTTCGTTCTCTAAATGTGTCGTAAAAGATACTCAATCAAAGAATTGAAACTTGACTTGTTTGTTATCTACAACGCGACTGCAATATATACGATTAAATGAAAAACGTAAAAAAAGGATCTGAAACAGTATGTCCGATAGATAATATAAAGATATAAATACTTGTGACGTTTATATATGAACATTCGTTTTGGTCGAAGAAGTATTACAGTTAATTTCCCTTTTTCTTAGGAATCTTCTTTCGTGACTTAAATTTACTAGATACGAAATCGTTTATGACATAAAATAGAACAATACGCTATTCCATCCGAATCGAATTTGTCTCGCTTTGCTTGGTCGTCAAAAAGTAACGAGAGTGAGAAGCATTGTATTTTTTGACACACCTAATTCGACTTTAAGTGTCAGTGTTTGTGGGCGCAAAACGTACTTGCAGGTGCAAAATAAATGTTTTGCGCCCGCTTCAGAAACAGCGAGAATGCAGTGTTTACACCTGGTGTAAAAAAAAAATATTCCAGTACAAAATTGCGAATTTTTAATTAATTTTTTCCCAAATAATAAAAAGAAAACGTACATCATTAAGCTAAGAAAACTTACTTAGTAAAACTCTAGCGTCTCGAAAATTTAAATTCAAAAATTAGTTTTGCAATTTATCTCTCGCGACAAGCGAGGGTGTGGACTAATAAAAAAATATCATTGTGTGAATTTCATAAAAGTTTACGAGCTAGATTATAAGACGAGAGGGAAAGTTGCGAAATGGTTTTATGAGATCCTATCCTTCCCCTCGAGTTCCTCGACGAGTATCAATTTGCAGCTTGCCTCGAAATATCGCCTCCAGGCTAGCGCAGCCGAGAGCTCACAGAAAGCGCACAGAGGAGGAGGAGAATCCATAATTATTCCAGGATATCGCGTGATTTTCTCGCCATTTCATAAATCCACGCGCGCGCGCGCGCGCTTTGCATTCCTGTATATTATATTTCCCGGCCGAGCTCATTTTAACGACGCGGGGAAATATATTTACGGCATAAGGCATAATAGCGATGCATAATTGTTGTTTCGTGCATAAAGAGGCGACTTTTTGGGGTATATGTCACACGAAAAATGCACGCGATTGGTTAAATTATTAACTGGTATTTTACGATTGCATGCGCTTTTGTGTATATTTAAAATCGTTATCTATAAGCGCAGTAATTTTATGCTCAAAAGTACAAGTTTATGAAGCGAGCGTATATTAATTCAACTTCTCTCCCGATTTACTAAATTTCATTGTTCGGTATAATTTATCGCGGCACTAAAAACTTGCGCATATATAAAGCGCGGACAGTTAAAGTCAACCAAAGTATAGAGTGTTAGTTGTCAAACTAAAGCGTAATAAAGCACCGGTGCACCTAAGATTCAATACTCCCCTATACACACTCCAACACAGAAACGAGGCAAGGAATAAAGAATAATTAATTCTCGACAGCACTCCGAGTTTTTCCCCCTGGCACTCGCTTTGACAATCCCCCATCGTACGCGAGTCTGCAATTATTTCAGCGAAATCGCCACTTCGCAACAGCATCGTCGATTGGCAAAAGAAGAAGAAAACGAGATCGCAGAGAGCGCGCGGCTTACGTAATAAGAAAAGAGCTCTGGCGACGTGCGACCGGTGCAGCATAATGAAGCGAGCGAGGCGCTTATAGGACTGGGAGTAGTGCGGGTTGATTGGGCGCGCGAATATAATGGCCGAATTAACGAGCTTCCGAAGTGACGAACGCTTCCTCTCGAGGTAATGGCTATATAGATCGGGAGAAGAAAGAGAAAGTGCCGGGGAGGGTAAGAGGGCATATAGTTGTTCTCCGATGATCAATACTGTCGTCGCGCTCATGGAGTACGAGGCCGAGGGAAACGAGGATCGGCGGGGATTTTATTGTGTTTCTTTTTTACTCGCGACTTTTTGTATAACGATAAATTGCCTGGCTCAAGTTAGCGACGGGCTTTGATGCTGAGACGGTGATTGCGAAGAAAAGATTTATTTCTGCGTTTTCTTTGGGGAGGAACGCGCGAATGGAAAATAAGGATACAAATACTTGAATGATAAATGTTACAAGATCACAGATTCGTCTGCGACTTTTGATTAAAGTTACGTCGTGCTTCAAAAGGGACTCGTTTACGCAGACCAACGCTACATCTTGAGAATGTGACATTTCTATAATTTAGACAGGTTCTCTCGAGGGTCTCGTCCGATTGCTGCTATGTACGTACGTACGCGTCCCAAAGGTAATAAAAACGTCGAATAATCCGCGAGTGCGCGCTACGGTATGCGCTTCTTTATCCGGCGGCGCGGGCAGCCAGACAAATCGCATTTCTTCCTCTCTCTTTCTCTCAGCCCGAGCTATTTCAATTAAAACAATCCGTGGCAATAAAAGTCTCCCCTCTCCCGTATCCCGAAACGAAAAGCCTAGAGCTAAACCCGCGCGGGCGCACGTCAAACAAATACAATAAAATCTCATCAAGCGCCTGCTGCGTACACACACACACACACACACAGTGATAGCTCGCTGAAAAGTGCAGAATGAAAAAAATATAAATAAAAAACAAAAGAAACAAAGACATACAACAGTCTCGGTCAAATATAAACAGAACCGGCTCGTCGAGCATATCAAATATCTCATTAAAAGATACAAATCTCCCCTAATGATTCGGTGCTTCAGTCCGTTTCGCCTAACCCGATAAACTCTCGTTCCATGTGTGTGTGTCTGTGTGTGTGTGTGTGTGTACCGAACAGCCGCGCAAATTGACTGGTATAGCAGTCGAAATTCCAAACGAGGCCACACTCGAGAGTAGTAGCCTTCCCCCTCCCCCGTTCTCATGCTATACTTATACCAAACTTCTAATCAGTGCACATGCGACTCCGTAACCAAGAGCCCAAAAATAGAGGAGGGTAATATATATACAAGGCGAGTCCTAGCTTTACGATCCTACAGCAATGTGTATGCGTATCACGAAAATCCTGTGTGCGCGCATGGGTGTACTTCTCTGGTCCCGCCTTAACTGCTTAATTTCACGCCAGTTAGGCTATCGCACGCGCCACGCACCAAATTACCTATACTTCGGCTCTTGGTGGGGGCTATACGTAATGAAATCCATCGCAGCGAGAGGCTAGACCTTAATAAACCTCGCTCGGCTACCTAATACACTTCGCACCTGACAATTTCAGTGGATACACGAGCCTCGCACTGCTACTGTTGTCGAGTGCAGCGGCCGCCAGTATATTTTACCGAGCGATGTACGGATTTTCGGCAAAATCGCTGCTATTCGCATTGATTGATGATGATTGATTATTGCAACGGCCTGGATACTTATGGACAAGTGTCCCTGTGTGACAAATTTTTGAATCTGGTAAAATGCAGTTATTCGGAAAACGCATGCCTTGCTCGTACACAATCTTAAATTAAAACTCGCCAGTTTATCTACTTTTCCAGGCTTTTTTTTTTTGGTTCCATGCAATTCGCTTCCTAAAAAGAGAAAAATCTGCATGTAAGCGCATCGAATGCGAACCCTTTATTCGTCGAATCACTAAACTTTTGCAATTAGTGCATAAACGAAGGCTCGAGATGAGCTCGGTATTATAGTAGGCACGCGAGAGCTAACGCAAGCGATACACATGCTCGGTTAGTCAGACACCCTATATATTATTCATACGCAATTACGCCCATTATGCGTCCTAAATTTCTCTAAACGTGTATACGTAATACGCGTCACTTTTACCTACAATTATCTAACAATTTGCTCGCCACACGCACTAACAAGCTTAAACTAGTCTACTCGCACTTTTCTTTGTTCCACACGCGTATATAGTTATCTAATCCAAGCTAATATATAGAGCTCGCGTCAGTTGTGGCCCCGAAAAGACATATTTACAGCAGCGTTACAGGCGATCGCGAGAATAATCTTCGAGCGTGGCGTTCTCCGCGCGTGAACCGGGGAAGATAGCGCCAGCGAAGAAATCAATTGTCTTGACTGGTTTCGTGATGAGGCAAGGAGCTTGGCTCTCGAGTCGCTCCTCGCGCACTGCACGTCTTCAAACTTGAGCAACTCCACCGAAGTATAGAAGGGTAGGCAAGCCCAAGGGCCTCGATAAGTTTTGCCGGGGCGAACTTCATTTCCGCAATCTATATATATATATATAGCAAGAAGCACGCGTGCGATCGTTTCGAATGAACCGTATAAAGAATTTGATGAGTTTTGGAGTAAAGCTTCGGGGGATACAGTCCAAAGCTGCAGCAGCTCCAGCCGCCACGAGTTTCATAGTAATTCCTGCGGTTTATGGTTTTTCTTCAGGAGGGGGTGGACGAGTGGCTGTATAGGACTGCGTGGCTGTAAATCGAAACCAGACGGAAAATTAGTTTCTCTGATATTGAAGAACTTTATATACAGGCACGGGGGTGGAGTGTATATAGGGGTCCAAGGAATTCGCGCGATGTTTCCGCGCGCCAATCGAATTGTTGGAAAAAATCACTTATCGGAGTTATTATTAATTGTGGGGTTGCGCAGCGCTTCGAGGAGCCGCGCCAACGCGAGATTGATTCCACCAAGATTATACTGCTAATTGAATTATTGGCGCGGTTATAATTAAAGTGTGGATATAGTCGAGATAGAATGTACTTCGCCTAGCTTTTATAATATGTATATCGATTCTCGAGTCTTATGTAAGGATTCCATAATCAAGAATAACACAGTATCACTGTAAAAAAATATTTTTCTGCGAGAACGTTTATAAAATATATTTGGAGCGATAATTTTTGTTTATGCGGCGCTTTTGGCGCGGTCATACAGTTTCTTCAGCGATATTGAAATAAACGAACTAGAGCTGGACAACTGTAGAGAAGAGCACCAGGGGAGAAATTCGTTTTTACGAAAAAAACCGCACGGCCGCGGTCTCGGAAAAACACGGATATCCCAGTCATTTATTCAGCCATAGACGAAACTTTTATTTCAGCTCGAATCCGCGGTGCACAACCGTGTATTTCTCGTTGAGCGGTCTATGTGTGTGTGTTTGGCGCATCGCTACTGGCATTTCTACGCGGAATAAAATGAAAAAACTCGGACTCGCCGGTGTGGTTACCTCGTTGTGTCAAACTAAAGCAAAAAAGGACGAAAAAAGGACGCGACCGAGAGCGCGCGAAAAGCGTCATTTTAAAGCAATATATTCACCCGAATTTTCTCACGTTGTAAATCACATGCGGATACGGGCCTATCTGTGCTTTACAACAAGCCGCGCGTATAAAGCAAATAATGCACTCGTTGATTTTATTCTTTTCGTACAGTACATTCGAGCTATGTGCCTTTCGTCATTAAAACACTCTCGAAAAGTAAAAAGTCCGGAAGTTTTTTTTTTTTTTGCTTCAATTGAATTCATGCATGATGCGACTGCATTATTGTCAACAAGAACCGTGTAGAAGCGCAAACAAAGATTATCGCGTAGCTATTCGTGCACTATAAAACCCTTCAGAACCTTCAGAACTTTATAGAAAAATCAAAATTTTCCAGTGCTACACGTCCACACGAGTTGCCACAAGTGTGTGTATTCCAGTGAGACGAGATGAAATCACTGACTCTTATACGCCCGGACCGATCGGCACTCGGCATGTTTTCTTTGTGCGCACCGGCGCCGTATCTCGCTCCGCTTCTTTTTCTATAACAAAGAATCGAGAGCTGCGCGAGCGAGAATATAGCGACTATAGTGCCCGATATACGCCAAGCTGAATAACAACGTTTCCTCCATGTGTCTACATATATACGACGTTCCTCTCTCTCCCTCTCTCTTTCTCTCCCAGATCGAAAGCTGATCTTTGTTTGTGTCCGCTTTTTCTTTCGAGGGTGGAAAGTTCGCAACAAAAAGTGATTAACGTGGAAGTTTGTTCGCTCTCTTTCTCTCTCCGATTTCCAGTGTCTTTGATTAAATAAGCGCACGTAAGCTGGAAGACGTACAAAGGGATTTTTCTACGACTAGCGAGGAATTTCACGGCTCTGTGTGTGTGTATGTTTTGGATTGAACACTGGATTTTCGGGATAAGTTTTTTTCTCCGAATGGGTATAGGAATTAGTTAAGGTAGTACGCGATTTTTCCAGCTATACGAGTGCACACAATGGACTTTTTTTTTCGAAGAAGAAGTTTGTGGAAGCGCGTTACAGTTCAGATAACTTTAATTTCGGCGATTGGTGTTGTGCATCCGGAGAATTTAATTGTATTTGTTCAGACAACAGGATTAGTAATTATTTTTTTTTCCTGAGCGTATGTGTGAGAGGAGTAAGTAGATAAGGTTGCGACTGCGTCAGCCACCAAAGCATCCAAAATCTTTGTTTGTGAATTCTGAAATATAATAATATTTTTCATAACTGACAAATTCATTTTTCACTGATTTATCATTTGCCACAGTGGCCATTGTTTTAAATAAATGTTTAAATCAATAAAGACTGTTTAAGTTCGAATGTGTAATTTTTAAGTTGAATAATTAATCATTTGGATAGAATAATTTATATATAACGATATAGTAATTCATAATTATGCAGAATTTTGTAAACAAATATATGTGCGCAACTGGCGGTAAAGTGGCCCAAAACCGATGATTTCGCCATGTACCTCCTATTCGAAAATTATTACACTACTCCTCAAAATCCCATACAACGTCCATGAAACTAACGACCGCCAGTAACAGTATAACGAACATCGCCGAATTTCGTCCGTTCTGATTATACCGGGTACAGCAATGGGCTCGTGCACATATCTCGCGGACGCCAAAGTAGCCTCGCACATATACAGACACACACGTGCATCGGTCCAAGCTCAACTCGCTAAAGCGCAATTCAGCTCCCTCGCGAAATATAAGGTCGAAGCAACAATGTGCACTCACACACGCACATATATCTACGCACACAGTGAGAGAGAGAGAGAGGGAAGAAATGCATCGAATGAGGGATATGCACACGTACTGTGGGAGTTATCGCGAGAGCAGCGGCTGGACGCATGACTGGGGGCCATTAACCCATAAGCAGAGAGAGGGAGAGAGAGAGAGAGAGAGAGGTTCGCTCTCGAGGCCAATATCTACACTTCTAGCCTACTGACTCCGTTTTCGCGTCGGCGTTCGCACGGGAGGGACTGTCTATAGGCTCACGTGTACGCGATCTATGCACCGCCGGGTGCTGATGTGTGGGTGTGGGTGTGTGTGTTTAAACACGGGCGCGTAGATACACGTCGCATTGTGAAGGCTTTATGTCAATCGTTAGGCTTTTGTGTTGATTGCGAGGCTTTTCATTCGCTTTTATTGCCTCCTACCCTCTCCGTATACTCGTGCACGCTTTTGAATTATAGGTCATTTGTGGTATATCTGGCTAGTGCAAGGGGCTTGGTGATTATAGCATTTCTGTTTTTGGACAGCCGAGAGTTTCTTCGCATATAGGGATGCGATTTTGGAGGAGCATTCCGAGTGTGAGGGAAAAGTCAAGGTGAATTCGTAGGGATATGATTGATAGCACAGGCACACAAAAAAAAAGTGAACAGACCCAGAGACTAGATCTATCATTTTTTATGTACTTTGACGCGCTGAAACCAAATTCGAGCGCAGAATTGCTTCAGGACCCTTCATTTTTTTTTTTTAAATCGGGAAAAACCATCCAGAAAATCAGAAAATCGATCCTTACGGGGGCTTACCGTAGGTAATGTTTTTTAACGATTTTTTAGCACTTTTTACGATTTTTCACCTTTTTTCAAAATTTTAAGGGCGTACAAGTAAAATAAACTTCAATTTTGGTTTCAGCGCGTCAAAGTACATAAAAAATAACATTTGTAGTTATTTTCAGGTACTCTAAGCTTTTTCACCGAACCCTTACCAACGGTAAGCCCCCGTAACGATCGATTTTCTGATTTTCCGGGTGGTTCTTCTCGATTTAAAAAAAAACTGAAGGGTCCTGAAGCAATTCTGCGCTCGGATTCGGTTTCAGCGCGTCAAAATATATAAGAAATGATAGGTCTAGTCTCTGGGTCTGTTCCCCTGTGTAATCGTGGTTGTATGGACGATTTGAAAATGCGAAGTCAAGTGGTTTTTAATGTTGCTCGAAAAACGGACATTGTAACAATGTTGATTGCGCAGGTCAAACTTTGTTTAAACTGTAGATCTATTTTACATTCTGAGTAATGGTGTAGGCTTCATTCGTCTAAAGTTTCAGCGTAGCATTGTGCTACTTTAAATACTACTCTCTTAAAGTAAACATTTCTGTCTGATCATAGCCGATGATAACTACTCGATATTGCATAATGTAATGTACTAAATTGCTAGCATTAATTAATTAAAAAAGTAAATAAATATTATGGAACATTTATCGTACTGTAGATTTTTTGAAATGAAAAAGTATAAAAATAAAAAACCGAATGGAACCTTTAAATCGTCCAATCAATCAAAACTTATCGTTTTTTCGGTTGACAACTATACATTTTGTATTTATAATGCACGTTTAAAAAATTGATGAATTTCTATTCGATGGAAATAAAGAATAAAAGTACCAAAGTAATTCATATATAATAATAATTTGATGGTGGACTTGTGATGAAACGATATTCTAAAGCCAACATATTGCTTTGTCTACTAGGACTATTGTTCCTACATAATCTACCGTGCACGTTGAATAGAGCATTAATTGTACACTAGAAATTGATGTTAGGGCCAAGCGAGAGCAGGACAAACCAAATGTAGAGCAAAAGTATACGAAACCAAGTGAAAGCATTATAAAACATTATAAAAGATTTCCAGTTACATTACGCAACGAATAAATCTTACTCGTTTGCGACGCAAAATTCAATTAGACAAAGTAATTAAAAAAAGAAAAAAAAGGAAACATACTCGTAGCGCAAGTCGTAAAAATTTCCCTCGACAGAATAACCGAAGCAGTGATCGTAGCCCGTACACCAAAGCAATTCCATACGAGTGGCGCACACGACCGTCGCCAAAAACCGTACAACATCGACGTTCGAATTCACATTCGCGCGAACTCGCCGCTCGACGTTTATAGACACACCAGTACCTACACATTGTGAGAGAGAAAGAAGGGAGTGGGAGAGGTGCCCAAGGTTGGGGGAATAGGGAGGTAGGACGAGCTCGGCTATGCGTTTTACGCCCTCGTTATATACCGGGCCACCGGCGAATCGACTTCGCGGGGAGCTGCTGCGCGTCGCACACACAAACGTTTTAGCGGTTTTACGACGGTGTAACGCTTTTGGCCAGAGGGCGTCGTGCATGTATACATAGCTGTAAGGCAAGTTTTATGCTGTTCGTGTGCGCGCACGTGTGTGTGTGTGTGCTCTTGATGAGTGTCGGGGTTTGTTAGAAATTTATGAGCTAGGAATGTTGCTAAGGGGGGAAAGAGAGAAGTATACGCGAGAGTGTGCAGCTCTGGGGGCTGGGGAAAATGATATTATTTGGCTTGATGGAAAGGCGATTTTCACTTTGCGCCAGGCCGCCGTTATGCTGACGTGTCTTGGCGCTTGTTAACCCCTTATACGTTCGTTTAGCCGGCGAATTATTGCTTTTAAAACTGACGGGCTCGAGAATATGCATCAAGCATCGTGTATCAATGTCATTCTAAAGCTCTCTTTGGCTTGTTTATGCGCTTCTGGCGATCGCGCGTTATACCTGAACTTTTTCGTTTAATAGAGAGCAATGAACTTCAATCCAGTGTTTATTTGGTACAAGTCATTGCGAATAAAGTTTATGTGCATAGAAAAGTAATTAGATAATAAAACTTTTTTTTTTATTTAAATGTAGCCTAATAAACTATGTATAAGCATAAGAATTATTATATAGCGTTAAAGTTCTAGTCCTAGCTGAAACACATGTCCGTGTATTTTATTATATATACGGAGATTAAGCTGGGGAAAGAGACGTTGTTTCTGGAACCTTGAAGGGGAACTACATTTAAAACGTATAGTTTAACATATTCTTTTGAGCTTAGTTTCAACGCTTAAACATGAAAATCGTTACTGTAATTTTTACCATGCACTTTTATTATGTAATAAAAACTAAAGTATACACATTACGTCTTTTAAATTGTTTGCCCTGAAACGATATTTTTATAGACCATTGAACTTTCAAAGATATTTATTGGTTCATATAAAAAGCTGTTGTATGTATGCCTATGTTCGTTCTAGAAAAAGCTAAAGGGAAAATGTAGATAAAACCAATGGTAATAATTAATTGCAATAAAATTGCACTTTCAACTTTATAATTATTTTATACAAACATTTATTTTACTTCGATAGTATTTAGACCGCCATATAGCTATATTATTAAAGTTTTCCTTTAAATCTACACCTATATGGCATCGAGGAAGTAATAAAATCTTCCACAGGGAATTTAGAAAACTCAGCTTTAAATCATCTAAAGTACAAAAGCAGGAAAGAAGAAGCGACTGAGAAAAGAGACATTTTTCTTGTCCGAACAATACAAACAATGAATCCTGAATTCGATATATAAAGCAGTGTCGCGAAACTGACTGTACAAGTTGCGCACCATAAAAATCGATAGAACCCGTTTGATTTCTTCCTCGACTCTCCTCCCCCCCTTTCTCTCTCTCTCTCTCTCTCTCTCTCTCTCTCTGCCATCGCCATCATATTGAAGCATATCGAACAATGAAAAAACATCTTTCTCGCAAGCAGCTTAATTGGAAGTCTTCGGACAATTCTCGGGGTGGGGGGGAGGGCGTCAATTTGTCCCAAAGCAGATGCAGAAAAAGATTTAAGTTCACACTCTTATAAAACGCTCGAAAGGACTACAATGGGAATAAATTTTCCTTTGAGAAATCCGCATTGAAAAATAGCGAGAGGTGAAACTTTTCCCTCTCTCTCTCTCTCTCTCTCTCTTACTGCCTGATTCGCGAGAAAACGATTACTCAGCGACGTATAAGTATAAAAGCGAGTGTGCGCACCTGTCACAACGGAGCGAGAGAATTTCAGTAGAAGAGAGAGATAGAGAGAGAGAGAGAGAAAGGCCGTCATTATAACTATACGGGGCTCGAGCGAATAGCTATGGAGACTTTGAGAGGCGGGACTCGACGGACGTCATTTTCCTCGGAGAGAACTTCTGCAGGTCGTTCGACTGCTGGTGTGACGCGCCGAGCTGCTGCACAGAGAATTATACGCGCCTCGAGCCGTGTCCTTTTTTACGTCCGTGAACGTTTTCTCTCCCTCTCTCTCTCTCTCTCTCTCTCTCACCCGTACTCGTTTTCTTTTAATTCGTTCTGCTGCGCTTTATGTGCCGGGAATAAGGAATTATTGAAAAATAAAAAACGCTCGCTGCCCAGATCGTTGGGAGCAGTTCGTTAATTTTGCACTGCGCGGGAAAATAATGATGCGCTCGTTAGCGACTGATTCGCGGGATTTATATACCGAGGAAAATTCGAGATTACGTTTCTCCGGATGGTAGGAAAATATTGCCGATGACAAATGGTGTATAAATGCTCTTTTCTTATTTTCAATATATAAATGGTTAGATATTTCTACGTAAAAAGGCTGTTGCAGTCAATCGATGACGCCTGAAAATCAATTTGAACGCGTGCCAAACTAGATTGCAATATTTGAAGTGAATTTAAAAAGGTTCCGAGGAGCCGAAAATATTTTGGCCAAAATTTTTACTTCGATAAGTGCGAGTAGGTGAAGTAAGAACGAGAGAAATAACTTTTTAGCAGCTGAAACGCCTCGGACACTGCACACGCCCGACCTACGCGCTACTTTCCCCAAGTTCTCGGAAAAATTAAAAATATTACTTTACAAAAAGTTTCACAAGAGAAAGTTTGGAATTGCAGGGAAAAATAAAAATCAAACTTTGTATATTTTAGACTAACGCGTAATACCATTCCTTCCCAATCAACCTACACTTATTTTTGTAAAGCGCGCGTCGCTTTAAAACAATAGAGCGATTCAAGATAAACCTGCCAGGGTAAACAGAGAAGGATTTTTGTTCTCATTGAAAGACCATTTCTCTGAATGCGCGCGCGCCTGGTGAAGAAGGGATTTAAGCGTATATAGTCGAACAATACCCAATTTCGTTTGGCAGTCGATTATCATCTCCATTCAGGCTGGCAATTTTCAAGGTAAATCGCATGACTTGATGAGAGCCACGATATTATGGGGAAACAGATTACCATATCAATCGATTTGTTCAGCAGCGCACAGTTTACGTAATCTTGAAAAAGCAGCATTGGATCAAAGTATTTCAAATTTTCGATTTTCGTCGTAGTAAAACAAAGCTATTTACGATAGGAAAGGAGAAATTTTAATTGATAATTTATATTTCATTAAACTATAGTATATTGAACAAATATAATTTTTAAATATATTGCTCATGATAATATTGTAATAATAAAATTGTTTTCACTGCAAATCCACTTATGTTGGATAAATCGATGAGATGATGAAAGTCTTACAAGTGTCTTTTATTTCTGAAAAATTTATCTTCTCAAATTCGGTTTTGTCAGATGCATTAACGAGAGTCTCTACAGAAGTAATTGTGTTTAATATGTGCTTAATTCACTTCGATTCAATCAATAATAAGCATAGCAAAAGCAAATATTCATTCTATACCAACAAACTGAACTATTCATCGCATTGACGAGACAGAGACGGATTATCCGAAAATCCGCGAAAAAAATGCCAGCCCAATTGAAACTGAATGAGCTCGAGGGAGAGAGATAAAAATGGGAGGTAGACGCGATATTCGAGAGAGATCCCGCGATTCTACAATCAGTTCACGCTTTTTTTTCTCGGCTCGTCCCAAAGCCTTGGACATCAGCCAGTCTTTGCACTGGCTTTTCTACTCATCTATCCCAATCCAGTCATAACTACCTTGAAAATGTCTACAAGTATATACGCTCTGTCAGCCTTATTATGCTAACATTTTTTTGCGCTGGCTAGTTTTCTTAATTTCGATAATTAACGATGAAAAATTTCAGTCACTCCTTTTATTAAGTCCTTTTATATTGCTGTTTGATTACTTTCTTGAGATTATTAAAGATGCCGCGGAATTGGGTCACTTGGAAACTTTATACAATCAAGAGCGGTTTTATATCGAATACGATGGAACAATGTGTGAGCACATTGATTATTATTAATGCTCCTAATTAGGAAGTGTGGAGTGCATGTAAAGTTTAATTTATAACGCGAATTATAAAGATGCGATGCGAATCGTGAACAAATTTAAAACTAATTAGTAAGTAAATAAAGGGAATATTAAAACTTGCAAGATTTGTTGTAATGAAGGTTAAACATTATTAACATTCGATGTACTTGTCAAGCTAATATGAAATTATACAAACTGTCTACAGATTTATCTAAAATTGGCTTTTCATAAGGTGTCGAAACAAGTAAAACTTGCAGAGTATATTTTTCTTATAACTATAAATGAAAAAGATTTGAATTCTGATTTTTAAGATTCTAATTTTTAACAATACTAGTATACGCTATTATAGAACCTACTAACTTGCTCAAAATTAATTAGTTTTTCCAATGTATATCTAATAATAACAATAACATAAATGTTAAAGCTTACATTATCAAAAATAACCCAAGAACTTATATATGAGAAATTTTACTAAATAAATTCAAATTTCGGTTATTATTAAATTTTTTTCATTAATATAATGGTTTCTCTTTGGGAAAGCAAAATAACATAAAAGAAAACATACATAAATAACTATACACATAAAACCTATATCCAGTATTTAAAATTTAATATATAGAGTATTTTAAATAAAATAAATCTTTGATTAAAAAAGTTGTACCTTTTAAATCACGAAAATATCGACAAATAATAGACAGGAAGTTTACTATAAAAGTAATCTTGAATAAGTACGGTACGACGTCTATTTCCAGATGTTTCAAGTAACGCATATTAATCTGAATTTTGTGCGAATATTTTACTTAATATAATTAAAGACTTTTAAAATCAACATTGAAATATTGGTAAATAAGCTTAATCAAACGTTAGTAAAAATATTCAAAAATAAATCAACATCAATCAACAATCTATAAAATATGCATATCTCAATCGTGATTCACTTACAACCATTAATTCTTGGCCTGCCTCAATTACTGAAGACCACATCCCCATTTTTTCACCCGAACTCCCCCGGAAACTCCAAAATCCATTATCATCTCTAATTGGTCCGAGAGAGTGAGCGAGAGAAGCCCAGGGGCGCGAGAAAGCGACCACGTGCAGGTGATGCTTATACCAAGGCGTCAGGTAAAGGTGACACCTCGTTCTCGTCCTCGTCCACTGATATTTCAGGGTTACGGCCTCACGTCGCTTTATACAGGACGGCTGCACACTGCGCAGCTGCAGGTACTGGCTCTCTCGCGCGCTCGAGGTGCAAAACACTATAGGTGTAGAGGCTCTGCAGCTGCGGGCGCGTCGAAGTGTCGGGGCTCTCTCGAAACTCAATTAAGGGAGTTTGAAGCCGACGTTACTGCACTCGACTGACGCTGCGAGCGTACGCCCCTCTCTCTCTCTCTTTCTCTCTCTCTGGCCTCTCTCCCCCAGCCTCTCTCATCCAAACTTATACCGAGCGGTTTATCTGAAACGCGCGCGTGCGGAAGAGTCGGAAAAAAAAAAAAATTTGCGATAGCCAAGTTTATAGCGCGGAAAAAGGAAGTGGGTTACGTTTGTTCTTTGTTCTCAGTAGTGATTTCTCCTGGGAAGAGCGACGTTGCTGCCGTACGACAATATCTCCGGGGGAGAATCGAAGCTCCAGTTTTTTCTCTCTCTCTCTCTGCTCCCCCCGCGTTTGTTGCGCGAAACCGGTGAAATGTTAACGCGTGAAAAATGCGCTATTCAGTGACTTACTGATCTTTCCTTAAAATCATCTTATTTTCCTTATTAATATTTTGCCTCTTATACGTAGCAGATCGTTTTTCTTAAATTTTGTTTTTACATAAAAATGATTAAATTATTATTGATATTTTTGGAATTTAAAATCTGTAAATTCGATATTATTCTAGTTAGGAAACATAACTTTTACGCTGGTAAAGTTCATAATGTTGGAGACTTGGCGGTATATTTATGCCTCTTGGTCTGGAAACTTAATTTACCGCGAGTATTTTTGAAATTGAGGAAGAATTAATGAAGAATATTCGCAACGGCGTAAAAGAAAAGCTTAATAGAGAAAATAGGGCGGAACTTTTTTGTCTTCGATAATCGCATGAAGGTTTTCGCGACGTACAGTTAGTTTTTAATTTTTTTTTTGGGGATGATATAAATGAAAGGATAAAAATGGCAGAGATACTTTCTCGGCAATTTTTATAATGAAATACTCGAAATGAAATTAAAGCTAGAATATCGGTGGGGATTAGACTCAGTCCGTTCATCCATGAATTGGAGGAGTTATTTGTCGCAATTCCCTGTTCCTTTCATTATATATTTTGCAAATGGTATAATTATAATTAAAAGCATTTTTAAAGAAGGATAAATCACTTAAACGAATAAATTATTTGATTTTATTTAAGATTACCATTAAAAAGCGAATAAAATATATAAATTGTGGTGTAACCTCGTAAAGTTCACAAGTGGATTTTCCTTCCTCTGTTCAACGCCTTTATTTTACCGCAATTCGTTATCCCCTTAATTTTAAACCGCAAATCGTGCGCACTCGCAAAAGGGTTGCGTTAGACGCGGCCACTTCTATTTATGCAAACGCTTCAGATTTGCATGTATAACGAGCCGTCTTTTTTTCGTCATTACATGCGCTTCTTATGTGTGCCACTGCATTCTAAGCAATGCTAAATCATAAACAGGCAAATGTATAGATATTCTTCATTTAGCTCAGTAAAATTTATTTTCACAACTACAATTACCGTTATGATTATTCAGTAGAAACGGTTACTTTTAGTGAAAATGCAGCATTTATTTGCGGAAAATGTACAAGTTGAAAATGTATATTTTGTTAATCGTACCTACACGTTCATTTTTACCACCAAAAGTAGTTCTCGTAATAAATCAAACACGCGTTAACGGTTTTACTTGAAAATTGATGTATAAGGGTTTTCGAGGTCGCTGGTTACGAATCCGTTGTAAGTAGAACCAGCTAGTAAGTAGTTACATTTACGAGGATGACTGGTTGCAGTCCCCCACTCGGTGCCACTAGAGTTAACGTACCAATGAAACAGTTACACTTTTCTAAAGGTGACTACATGTATCAAGTTGTTATGCACATCCTAAATATTAACCCAATATTTTTGTACTCTCTAAAGCTGAAATAATATTCTACTGGTCACAAATGGAAACACCATCAAAATCAAGCATATAAATATATATATCCTCTATCTATTTTTCTCAACCCTTTTCCCTCTAAACCAACTCATACAAAGAAAAAAAAAACTGGTATCGCAGCAAGCGAAACAGAAGCATAAAATGGCAACGCATCCCTGACTTATTCTTCTAGATCCATGGCCGTTTTTCAATAGCCAGCCCCAGCCAATCCCGCCAAAAACATGAAGATCCAGCCGAAATACAAATCTTACGCAACGTAGCCAGGGCCAAAGAAGAACCACCAACCAGCAGCAGCAGCAGCAGCCGTCGCACAGCATCAGTAGCAGGAGCATCAGCAGCAGCATCAGCAGATCAACAGCAGCAAAACGTCGCAGTCAAGCAGCCGCGAAGAGAAGCGACCCCGTGGACGTAGCAAAGCGGGTGTCGAGAGACCGGGGCAAATTGGTGCTGCTCGAGCGTATGACAAATGCTCACGCAGGCACTAGCTGCTGACCACCACCACCACCACCACCACCACCGCGGTCGGCCACGCTCAACCGCTCGACCCTCTAGCCGAGCTGCCTGTGCGTAGAGTGTGCTCAGAGAGAGAGAGAGAGAGTGCGGGAGTGCAGCTGGGGTTGAGGCTGGAGAATCTGTGTTCAGGAAGTGGGCAGAGAGGCGCCGCTAAGGAGGAGGAAGGAGACGAGCTTCCACGCGCTTTTTAGCCTAGTTTGTACATTGTTAATTAAGTATATATACATATAAATATAGTATACATAAGAAGGCGCGATCGTACGAGACGAGGAGCGAAGCTCCCCAAAAACGGTGATAATAGGATTAAATTACAAGTTGTATAGGGAATTTTTCATTGCGTTGTTAAACTAGCGATCCTCTTAGTCGTATATACATGGATTAATAAGCACACGAGCAGCGTTCGTGGATTCAAGAGCAATAAAGAACGAGAATAGGAGGAGGAGAAGGAAAGAAGGAAGAAGGAGTCTCGAAAAAAGTGTCAGGACGGCAGGAAGTCTGAAAAGTAGATCTCGAAATACGAGATAGTGGAGGACACACCGTTGAATCGCAGCGAACTGAAGGATATATAGATAGAGCAGCGAGAAAAGAAGAAGAAGGAGCGCAAGTGAGCAAACATGGCGTTCGCAGCCGCAAGGATGATACTCAAGGACAAGAGGAGGAAGCCCAGCAAAGAGGATTTCGCGCCCCGTAACAGGAGCAAGGTACCGTTTCTCTTTTACCTGCTCATACTATATTCTTTTACAATATTTATACATACATAGTTATATCTTTATCCTATATTGTTATTGTTATTGAGCGTCGGTGTTTTTTTTTTGCGCCATGATGCGTTATATTACATGTAACGTGAGTTTATGGCGCCAAATACGTCTGTATCGTGTCCAAGCCAGTGTCACTTTGTCCTGGTCGTGGGCATGAGTGCAATTTCCATGGAGGCTCGGATTACTCGACGAGATATAGACAGTCGAGAAACTGTCTCGGTTGGATACTATAGATAAATCGATAGGTATACAGTTGAGTGCAGCTGTCTGAAGGAATCTTGATCTATAGCGTTCTGCCTCGGGGAACGCGCTCGGAGAGATCGATAATTTTCTTCAATGAGTATTGTACTTTTAATTGCGAAATTATCAATTTAGACTTGCGAGCTTAGTGCAGAAGACAAAGAGGAGGAGATAGTAAGGAATGAACGTGGAGAAATAGATCAAGCTTTCTTAAAGCGAATTATTCCTTTGATATATTTATGTCGAATGATTTTTAGCTGGTGGAACGTAATTAGTACAGAAAAACCACGGATGTAGGACCTTTAAAAATTGAGAGTATTGGTTAATCGATAATATAAAAAAAGAAAACAAACACTTTTTTATTCTCAACAGGAATGAGCAAAAAGAGTAATGCAATTACGATTAATTTTTCATTTTTTGGTTCAGTTAAAAGCTGAAAGTTTGATTGAAATAATTCCTATCCCCAATTCAACTGCACCGATTTTTGTTCGCCTACCACAAACTAAAATATTTACTCAACCAAGTGCATTTCTAGACAGTTATCCCAGCATTATGTTTGGAACTAATTAAACTTTTTCCCCTTATAGCTTTAGTGATCCAATTTGTCTGTGTTATATATAGTTTGACTTGAATAAAAAGTAGCTAGTTCGATAGTTCCCCATTAGAATCCCAGCAACCACAAACCTTTATCCTCATCAGCGATCATCAACAAAGGTGTATAAAACGTAAACCGCAACAATACTTTGACTGTCAAAACTTTGGCTTATTTATACGTCACTTCCAGAAACGTTAAAACTTTTAATTCCAAGTTTACGAGTGTTTATTTATCTTCGCTCACTCGGCGATAACACTATACAGTTCTACTTGCTCAGCTCAGGGCGAATAATTAATTCATAAAGCACAAATGACGTTTTACACTTTAAGCTCGAGGATAGGCAGAAAGTATATTATATATTTTTTTTCTTTCGCCAGCCTCGAGCGGATCGATAAATAAAAAACAGGAGCATGACACACACACGCACGTACGATCCGTATGTATCCCATAAAATATGGAGCAAACAATTAACGTTCCAAAAATTATCTCATAAATAAGCTAAAAGAATTAAGGGATGCATTCGCCGGGACGGTATAATTCAAGATATCCACAACGTCCAGCCGGTGAATTATTAACGCGTCGCGCCGCAATTTTATATCTGCAGCGGTGCATCGTATATCCCCCACCTCTTTTTTTAACCCCCGCCTTCCCAGCAACGAACATTCGCGTCGTATATATACATGCAGGGCCGATTAAGCCTCTATTAGCCAATCCGAATATTTTCGCACGCGATGAATGCGCAAAAATTTTATTCGATCAAAGCTAACTTGAGCTTGAGGACGGAATTTGCATTTTTACAAGTATATACTCTCTAAATCTGAATTTGTGGTATTTTCACTTATTTCGCATGTGAAAAATATTTTTACATACAAATGTGTTAAATTTTCTCTTTTTTACATGTGAACTGATAATTTACATGATAACTGGTAATCAGATAAAAATATGTAAAAGTTTCACTTATTTCATATGCGAACTGGTCATTCCACACAAGACTATGTAAAATTTTCACTTACTTCTTAAATAAGTGCATTTTCACTATTTCACATGTAGATACGGCTACCTTTGATTCGCATTGCCTTGTCCACGCAGGAATTGACATGTACGCATTAGATTCTGTTATGTATAAATTTACTGTGTATTAATTATGGAATATCCAACTACGTTGAAAAATCTCTACGATTTTATAGAAATATGAATACCGAATATTGAAATTACATTATGCAAAAGTTATTTGTAAGTAAAATTAGATATTAATTACAAACTATAAATTTAAATTCAAACCAAAAATCGAAATAATTTATGTTTTACATGAACATATATTTAAGTATAATTTTGATAAATGTAAAAATTGATATGATTTTGCTTGGAATAAACAAAAATATTTATAATCGTAATTTATTTTTTTATCAATCTTTTTGTAAAAATGCTGTAAGAACTGTAGTTTCATGACAAAATAATAGACAAAAGTTATACTACGATTTGAAATGACAATTTTTTTTCTGTTTTAGGCAATAGAATAACAATTTTACATATTTATAGTGACTATTTACTTATTTCAATATGAAATAACACTCATTTCGATACATGAATTGCTATGTAGCATTTAATATTCGACAATCGATCCTATATCGAATCGAATAAAATATCGAATCGACATCGAATACGTATAATTTCATTGAATATAGTGAATATCTACATATTCTACGTAGACGACTTTTCACATGAGCAATATGTGGATAGTCACATGTAATCTGTGTCTATCCACATATTTAGATTTAGAGAGTACGAGGAAGGAAGTCGCCCCGAGTTGAGTTATCGAAAGGAAATGAGAAGAAACAAAACGAGGAGAGAGGGAGAACTAGAAAGAGAATAGGTAGCTATAGATCGGAGGCGATAAAAAGTGCCGCAGAGTATTTTTCAATGTCGCGTGTGTATATATGTGTGCGCGCGGAGTGCACATATTCTGCGAATTCGCATGTACGGTATTGCGCGAGTCGCATTCAATTTTATTTTTGCATATATCCAACAGTCGGTGCGTGACTTTTTCTTATACATGTCGAAGATTGGGCGGTTCTTTTGCAGAATTAAGCGGTGATAATCAAGAAAAAATGCGCTGCTCGATGCTATAAACAATTGAGAATAGCGATGAAAATGATTATCGCGAAATTTAACAGTAACGTGTTGAATATTTAAGAATTTTGAGTGATTTGTGACTACGTGCTAATTGCACATAAAAAAGGAAAAGCTAATTTCTAGAATTTCAACGATTAAAAATAAACTCGAGATAATTAAACAAGCTAACGCTGCATGAAATGTACAATTAAATGAGGGCTCTCGAGTGCATCAATACTTAACGAGTTGCAAATAATACAATTCACTGAATAATAATAAATAATTCAATCAAATACTGCAATCCGTAGACGCAGCTATAACCGCTCTCTTAAGAAGCACAGCATAGAAAAAATGAATAATTGCAATTTCATTTCTTCCGCAAACGGAACTATATAACGGCTGAAAATTGCTGAGTACTTGGGAATAGATAGTCGGAGGGCTAGCAGTACAGAACGAAGTTGTAATTTAATAGCGTCGACGATTAAAATTTATTTAGACTTCCTCTCCACTGCGCGAAGGAGGTAAACTGGAACTTCTCGTTTCTCTTTCGCGCGCGTTTCACCGTCTCGCTCTTTTCCTATCTCACGCGCATAACTCGAGCTTCTCCTCTCCGTGAACTTTAATTGAACCCAAAGTCATTTATCGTGATCTACCGATAGCGCAAGCTTGCTATTTGGCCACTAATGAAGCCTTTGTGCGGCGAGCGAAAAGAGAAGAATAAAAAACACGAAGACAGAAGGGAAGAGTGAAAGAGACTTGTCGATGCTTTTTTCCTTTTCTTTTTTTGACGCGCGGAGGTATTCCACTCTGAAATTTCGCTTATCGTTCTTTCTCGTTAACCTCAGATTGTCTTTTTTTTTCTTACTTTATACGGGGTATGTCAGAGCACGTTTTTGCATTTTACCTGTGCGGGACAGTACTTTTTTTCCTTGCACGAGTCAAGATGCCTTAATCCGACTATACGCGTGAGATGGTCTTTCATTGTGGCCTGGCTAACAGGGAATCAAGGGATGGGATTTGAGACTACGTGGTAGGTTTGATATTGATATGGGAGAACGCACACACTGGCATTGTAATTGGTTACGGACGTGGTAAGACTATCAATCGTGATACATGATTCCGAGAGATTTGATAAGCTATTTCGTTACGAAACCACAGTGATTCTATGCGCGTGTATGAACTAGAAGACAAATCAAATATTGTGTGAATTTCAGCTTAAAAAATTAAAATGTAATTTTGAATAATATAACAAGATTGCGTACATAAATTCCCATCGAAAATTTGCTTTAACAAAAAAGAAAAAGCACAAGTATCTTAACGGCCGAGTCAATCGCGTTACGCACACTATATCGTTGCGTCCATCTCGTGTACACATTCTATCAAGTATACAAGCAATTCGCTGTCAGCGTAATAAAAATGGCTCTCCGTTAAACGAAATCCGTTTAATATCAGCCGCACGCACCAGCGGTCCACTTTCGTCAGGGTACAAGCGCGAGTAAGCAAAAAAGGAAAAAGGAACGCCGAGAGAGAGGAAACACAGGGATGAGAAAAGAACGCATGTCACGGGGCACGTGGAGCGGAGACTCTTTCACCACTCAAAGCGGTAGGATTAATTTCCGGTCTGTTCGCTCGCTGCGGCACCGACACGACACGCATGTGGAATTCCGTGCGACGCGCTTCTCCGCACACTTGTCTTTTTGTCTTTTCACGCTGAAACACGCCTATACTCCCTTTCATCAATCGCATCTCCCTCTCTCTCTCTCTTTCTCTTGGATACGTCGATGCGAGGCATTTGTGCTTGTAGAGAGAGAGAGAGAGAGAGAGAGAGAGAGGCGAAGCTTGAACACGTCGCATTTAATCGTCGCCAGGCAATATACCTTTGCAAAAGCCCTCGATGCCTCCTCCTTATTATACCCCGGCGGATAAACCGAAATCGCTGTGACGGTGATTAAGAGCCAGGGTAGATCTTAACGAGCGCGATTACTTCGGGGGAGGCTTCGTTAAAGAGTGATCCGATAAAAGAGAAATTTATACACGAGTCGCGCGCGACTCGCATTTTTATTCGAGCTCGGCCGCAACCTCCACGTAAGTAGTAGCAGCGATAAAGGGGGGATGTCGCAATGTTGCGGTGGTTCGTAGAGGCAAGTCTCTGGCCATGCAAGACCACTTTGGTCGTTACTCAATGGCGGCTTAAAAGGCTTGAGTTAATGGGCTTGATAATGACTAGCGATAATAAATACTTAATGTATGGAGAGTGGCTCGATTGCTCGCTTACGGCTATACGTAGACTGCATTTAGATTTTGTTTGTGGTAAAAATCGCTGGCGCGTGTGTGGCTTTTTCGTGGATTTTTGAGAAAAATTGGACATCATAAGTGAGGGGAAGCTCGGGGAATATCTGATCGAAGCTCGGGAGATAAAGGTACTCTCTTATGTAAGTAGATGCACGCCAGGAATAGTCAGACCGGGAACTTGAGATTTCAAAGGCATTTTAATGGATGGAAAATAAGGAGTACAGTTATTTTACTTGGAATATTTACTAAGCTATGAAACCATGTTGTCGTGAAATAAAGTAAAATTATTTATGCGTATATTTTTTTACTACTATATTTACAACGTAGTTTCTCTTCAAACTAAACGATCTTATGGTTCTGCATATGTATATTCAACATTAGTCAAATTCTAGTGCAAATTCTCTACAAAACGGCGAGTAATGAGCATAGCTCCAACCAAATATTTAGAGTGAGATATTGAACGAAATCAAGAAGCACTCATCCCTCGAATTTCGGGTGAATTTAATCATTGGTATACTTCACCATTGCGACACACCTCGAGCGAGAAAAAGTATGTAGGGGAAGCAGACAAACAGCTCGGATAGAAGAGAGAGAGAGACAGAGAGAGAGAAAGCGGGAGAGAGAGCAAGCCTCGACCCAACAAATCCCTAAAAAGTGTGTCTCATTCGTTATTTCGCTACCTCTCCCTCATCCTCTCTCTCTCTCTCTCTCTTTCTGCGCTACCCTCGCGAAAATCCGGGTCCTGCAGGCGCGGGCGAAAGTCGTTTTATCGATTCGCGCGCAAGCACAAGCTCTCGCCCCGAGACGCCCAACCGAGAGCGAGAGCGAGAGAGAGAAACATAGACGAACACTTCCGGCAACAGCAATGTCTCTTCTCCTTATCGTCTCTCTCTCTCCCTCTCTCTCTCTTTCTCTCGCAGCGAGGGGAAGAACACTCTATGCGTCGACCTTCCTTGAAGACCATTTAATAAGGCCGAGACAGCGGCATATGCAACCTCTCTTCTTATTCGTTCTATATATATCAGAGCTCGAGCGATGGTCGCTGATGCTGAAAGTCGATTTTTGGGGAGGTTAGCTTCGCGCGTTCATGGGTGAGTCCAGTGTAGCGAGCGGATTACGCAATGCATTTTAATGAAATCATTTGTAGTATTTTATCGAGTTTCATCGGTGTTTGCATACCTACCTTGAAAGGGTGCAGGAAAGTGCCGTTTCGGTGCGGAGGTTGGGAGAAAATGAAAATTTCGCTTCGCGCGACGCCCGCGAGCGTGAGTTTCTCCTCGTAAAGTAGCAATTTTTTTTTATATACACCACGTCTTTGAGGGTTTCCATTTTGCCTGAAAAATGTATGAGATAATACAATTGTACTGTTTTCAAGTGACTCTCTCGTGCTGTAAAAAATTCGTTCCGTACCGGAGTTTCCAGTGGCTGAGGAAGAGAAGTAGGTCATAGCTGCTTCGTACAATGATAAAAAAATATGTTTTTCGTAGTTATGGTTAATTAAAATTTGACGGCTAATGAAATTTTTTCAATTGTCTTCGTTAAGAAGGTGTCCTCTGTGCGAAACTGTGCGAAATAAAAAGAGTAAAATTAAACGTTTTAAAAAATACTCTGCAATATGAATTTTTGTTGAAACTTATACATTAACGATGTTTATGTTTGAACTATGCTCGATTCAATAGGATTCTTAATTATTTATGTTGATTCAACGCTTTTAAACGAAATAAAATATTACGCACAATACATTGATATTTAAATTCGTTAGAACAATCTAAGTTCGCCATCCTATAATACAGAAGTGAAATTGAATTGAATATATATTTGAATTAAAATATAATCTATATTGAATGTTACAAGCATATATATATGCATCATTAAGGTTTTGTCATAAGAGGGGCTAGCCCAGCTTGATTGAAAAAAAGGAAATACACGAGTAGGATGATACATCGATCAGGATTTGATGCACTCGGGAATCTCGATCTAAACAAAAGCGAAAAGAAGAAATTCCAAATTCCGCACCATCCTCGTAAATATTGTCGCCTTTGCGAACAAACAAAAAAGACAGCACACAGGCAAAGCATCTCGGGGAGAATATCGGGCGCATACCCGTGTCGTTCGCGGAAAAAAGAGGAAGGGCGCAGGCACGCAATCCGCGATATTAAGGTATCCCGCGCTGCGCTAGTGGCGATGTCAGAAAATAAAGAGAGCAGAGAAGCGGAAGTGTGCATCTCCCGCTCCTTCTCTCTCCCTCTACCTCTCGCCAATAGAAATTCTTGGCAAAATTAAAATTACACGCTATCGATCGGTACGTCGCGCACACCAGCCATTGAAAGCGGTACGTGTACGAGTATTCAGGCTTTAATGGATCGGAGAATCCAACGGAAACCTGCACACACGACGCGCAGAAACTCTCGCGCTGCAAAGCTCCGTGTGTCATATACGTCTTGCGTAACAATAGAATGGGGGAAAAATTTCTCGATGACACACAGAGAGAGACAGAAAGAGTTTGGAGCAGAAATATCCGCGACACGTATCGTCTCTCTCTCTCTCTGGGAGAAAAAAAGTCCGAGTAGCAGCAGCAGCGCTTTGTAAGGCGCGCGCGAGTCGAGCCGAATCGACGTATATAATCCAGTTAGATTAATGGCCGAGTAATCGAGATCGCGTACCCGCCGGTACAATGAGGATACCCGAGAACCGATTGTGCGCTTCCTCGCGGGCCTCTAAGCGTATACACACGACGATGAGTCGAGAGACTCGAGCTTCGCGCAGCAGTGGAAGCACCAAAGTCGCGAGCTGGGGGGTAATAGCGCTGAGCTAAGGCGCGAGTACAAAATCAATATGGCGAAGACGGGGCGACTTCCTTCTCCTACTACATATACTCCACGTGTATATATGTATATATAGATAGACGCGCTCGCGTAGCTCCTACACTTTTTCGCAATTAAACTTGTTTCTTCGCACGCGTGCGTGTGTGTGTGTGTGTGTGTGTGTCTGCAGGTCGGTTGAGGGAACGAATGATCGGTATTGCGTTATATGATGCCGCGACGAGCGAGCGAGTATCGAGTAGCGCGATCGATTCGATTATGCTGGGGCCTGCAGAGTTTAAGTTCCGTATAACTTTGTAAGTTTCGGTTCTTCGGTTTCTTTTGCGCTGTGTAAGCACGGGGCGGAGTAGGTGTTTGTTGAACTTCGTATCGAAGTTAGACAGAAATTGTTTAGCCACGATATCGAGGTACGCTGTATATATGTATGTATAGGTGGTTGTGCTGTCCAACTTGATATATAACAACTTGGCTGCATAATTTGGAAATTTCATTTCAATTTTTGTATAGATGTACAAAAAATATTCATATATTCACTTTTGCTTTATCTTTTGTACCGTAAATTGAATCAATGGCTGAATAAGAATAGTGAGGTGATTAAATTTTATTTTATTGTTGTTTACCAGAATACAAGAAAAGTCAATTTAAACTTCCTCATAAATGGCCTTTAAAAAGAATACTATAATTAGCTTTCTCTGCGTTTTTAAAACGAACTGCCAAAATGGAAATGGAGATGATTCAGTCCATGACTTTCATTTCCGATGCGTTGCCGTTTCCTCAAAATGCGCTTACGAGCCATTTGTTTCACAAATGAAACTCTAGAGTCGCACACAGTGTATTAATTCTATCAGCTCTAATGATTCCATTAAAATTGTCCTTATCTGCTCTTCAAAAGTTACATTTTATTCATGATAATAACCCATAATGATCTACGCGAATGTTATAAAGAAGTCGTTTTTACTTTGAGATTCACTGACAGTTTTAAAAGAGTACAGACGGTCATACAAATTAACTATGAATGTTAGGATCGTTTTTAAAAAATTGCGCTCCAGACGAGACGGTTTTAGATTAAAAATTGACCGTAATACTTGCGTCAAACGATGCTGTTTTAATAATCGTCGAGTTAATGAAACATATATGCACCTTTTCGTATTTGCCAGTTTTATTACTCCGCGTCGAGAAAGAAAATTGACTCAATTAAACAACTAACCGAGTTAAAAGACGTCTATGCGCTATATTTTTATTCGTTTATTCATTTATGCCATCTAACTCTGTCTCACTCGTGCATTACTCAGTCACTTATATTCTCAGTATAAATTGTGCAATCGGGTTTGAAGCTGAAATAACGTAGGCTAACCAACCAAGTCGAGCTAAACGCAACTAATATAAAATCCAGACGCGTGGCCGTTGCACTTCGACTTTCGCGGAAACAAAGCCAATAATTTTTCCTTGACCCGTACTAGTACACTCATTAAATTTTTCAGACCGATCGCGCGGTCGCTAACTTTTTTTTTCTCCTCCCCTTACCGCCCCGATATCAAGAACATCGCGGAAGCGCATCGCTCATTCGCTATAGCTGTATGTGTTTACACGGCTGCGGCCTTAAAACGAGCTATACGAAAAAAGTTGGTTATTAAGCGCTCGAAACCCCGAGCTATACATACACTTATAAATGACTTACCTACGACTTTTTCAGTTATTATACATATTATGCATTACCATGTAGAAGCATCTGTATATATACGCCTACGTACATGTAAACATAGATGTTTGCGTGTGTGTGTTGTACTCGTGATATATCTATGTTCCACCCAGTGCCTATGTGAGCCTGCAGCCTGTGCTATAAGTGTTCTGTACTCTGCTATCGCCAAACGACATTACAGTACCATAGACGTAATCTCATCATAATTTCATTTTTTTTCTCTGTCTAGGTATTATATAAATCTTAATTCTATTCTGCTTTTACATTTCTTGAAAGTGTGCATTCCATCAATTTTTAAGCAACAGTTGAATATCTTTTGTTGAGACAATTTTAAAAGTTACGGAAAATACCTCACTTTTAAAAACATCACAGCCCTCATCGTTATATCTCTTTTGCTACATTATAACAATAAAAGTATATAAATAAATTAATCTATTAGTAAGAGCAAACGAAATAGCCAGCTTAACAAAAAAAATCCGTTAAAGTATTACTTGACGAAGACTATGAGGCACCAGAAAAATGACAAAGGCCGCTTTTTCGCATTCCGCTGCAATATAACTATGCCAAGACTGCAAAACTAAAGAGAAACTTAAAAACCTTATAAATTATTCCTTTACAAGGCTAACGAAATCATTCTACCTTCGCAGAGCAACCAAAGCTTTAAGGTAATTGGCAGCGCACGCACACACGTACATATGTGTACACGTCACGGGGGAATACTTACCATCTGTACACACATAATACATAACGTCGATGTGGTGGAAAGGTGGGCCTATCTGAAATTTGTGTTAGCAGTGCTACAAAAAGTTAAAATTGTAAATAAATAAATAATAATATAATATATTATAGTAAGATTACCATTATTATTTATTTATTTATTTATAATTTTTAATTTAAGTAAAAGGTCAGATAGGCCCTTTTACAAACACAAATTTCAGATAGGACCATTTTTCACCGAACCGACGATATCTGCACAGCGCATGTTATAGCGCGTCTACAGAATTTATATGTACATGGACTGTGTGCCACGTCTTGAATGTACATATATATGTGCCTCTCTATCCACCAACACAATCCGACCTTCTCGTAAGCGCCGCACTTAAACTCTAATAACCTGTACGTACATGCATACGTCTCTGTTATGAATTCCGTCACACGCTGGTGCACCTTTATATATATACATATATATATATATACATTTTATTTTATATGTATAAATATATATATATCTAAACCACACGACTTCTATCTTTCCACCCCTCACTATCTTTATATATTATCTATATATGTATAATGCCACTGTACTCCTATGACTGTTTTTTTATTATACCATGTGTGAACCAAAGAAAAATGTGTATACCTAATACTGTTTGTCATACTGTTCTAATTCTATTTTTCTCTGTTTCAAAGTACTAACCTTTTTTTTCTTCCTATTTTTTTTTCGTAGCAAATTTCAATCTCAATTTTCTTTTACTGACTATATACAGTTTTTGTGCGTGGTGATGAATCGTACTGTACTTGTGTTTGCAGGCTCGCAGCGCCAGTACAAGTAGCTTTAGAAGCCTGAGCCAGGTATATACCAAAAAGATTGACAGTATAATCCTATAAACACTAGTTGGCTAGAAGGAGTTTACCTTTAGACCCTTATTAGTTAGATCTTGACACTTTAGCTAGCAACACATTCTAGATTAACACCCTTAGATTAACGATTATTATTATCATTATTATTATTATTATTCTACTTATATTTACACGCCACCATCGCCATAGCGAGTCTTGCATTTTTATTAGGCTTATAGAGCTCACACTCACGTTATACTCAACACAACCACAAACCAGCGGTATAATAGAGATATATATATATATATATACGGTTTAAGGGGGCGCGAGTCGACGTATGGTGGACGTGCTCAAGCTATACTTATCGATAAAATTATTCCGTCTTCCATACTTATAGCTCAACTTTAATCAATCCTATTAAATAATTTTATTCAGCACTAGTACGCTTAGAGACGGGAATTCACGAGCATAACTCGTAAAAGGAATTTTGAAGGATTGCATTTAAAACTTAATGGCTTCGAATCATTATAGGAGGTAAATTAATCGATTTTCTGATTAAAATGAATTATTAAAATGGAAGGTTCGTAACGTTACGAGACACTGTATATATTATTAAGAAGTACGATCAGCTTTACCACTAGAAACGGAAACATCTGCTTCCACGAACTGATGAGAAGTTAAGAAAACATAGATTAAACTTGTGGTGATTAAATTTTGTGTGCACCCTACGTATAAGTAAGGGAACGCATATGGTGTATAAATAAGATGTGCTTCTCGCCATATTTGAATACATTTTCTTCCTTACGTATATAGATGGAAAGGATTACTCGCAAGTTTCAATTAGCGTTTACTCAACTTTCTCATTCAGTAAGAGTATCGAATCCTTTAGTCGATTTACTATATGCGTGCAATATTACACAAGTTTTATTATGGACCATATAATGATTTTTCGAAATTCCAAATAATTTCTTAAATACTGGTAACAAAAAATAAACTAACAATCGCCTGAAAAATACAAATAGAAATATCATCTTTGCCGCTAAGATTTCGACGAAATGATGAATTAACAACGTAAATAACAAATGATACTTTGCAAGTAAACACTGTAACTCCACTCTGGACGTTTTTCCTCAAATAAAAAATTGCGATTAAGAACATGATGGATTATGCTTCCACTAATTAAGATCGTACCGCAGAAATCGTGAATGCCAGCGCTACTCTCGTCCAGCGCTCTGAAAAATAAAAGCTACATGAACTAGATTCGCAAGCGGTAATCGCACGAAATTACGGTACTCCGCGCGCGACGCTAAACCACGGCCACGTCTAACACACAAATAAAGCACACATACAGAAGCTTGCACGCGGGCGCGAAACGAGACCATCTCAATCTGTATATATACCGAAGGATAACGAAAGGCAGACGAAAAGAAAAAAAAAGGGAGCGCACACAGGCAGCTACGGTCGCGTATGCATGCTAGCACCGCATTACTCACCCAAAAGCGATCTTATAGAGAAGGAAAGAAAATGATGAATGAGGCATGCTCCGGGGACACGCACTCGCGTCAAACCGCCTGACTTTTGACGCCGTTGCGTTTCTCCGCCAAATACAAACAAACACACACACACACACACACACACACACACACACACACACACACACATGCATACATACAACTTTATTCTCTCTCTCTCTCTCACACGCAATATGATGTATACACACACGTTTGTGTACTCTGGCACCATGGAAGATTTTCACGGTAATGCGACACACGTAGTGAGAAGATTGCATGCGATTAGTTATTATATAGTGCCCCGTAAACTAATACGGCTCTGCAACCCTCTTTATCTTTGCTCTCTTTTCACCTTATCTCTTCAGTACCCGCTGATAATTATTGCAGGACTTTAGTCCAGGGCTGCCGTTCCAATTCCATTTTTTTCTTTACTTCTTTTCTTTTTTTCAACGATTAGAACTTAATTGATTTCAACTTGCCTTGGAATCGGAATGGCGCCTTACATATATATTGGAAAACTTGGAGCGAGATTATATTTTCGTTATGTAGAATGTAGAGAGGTCTTTTACACACACTCGCGGATGCGCGAAATCTGACATTACCTATGTCGTTTTTGACCTCCTCGGCACTTTACAGCGGCTTAAGATGGTTCGATATCCTTCTATACACTGTAGGCAAATAAGTTATCTTATTCAAGTGTGTCCCGTTAGGTAAAGTATAATTTCTCCTTGTGTGCGATAGCGGTTGCAAAAGTTACTGCCTGCGAATTTACTGAGTCATCACAAGACTTGAGAAAAAAGTGTTTCTCCAGGTATATAAAAACATACAAGATTAACCGACTTGTCGATTCGAGGATTTGGGTGATATTATATTGTAAGGGCAAAAAGCGCAAAACATGGAAGTTTGAGTTTGTAAATATTTGTTTTTGTGTATACACAAAGCTGGCGAATACTTTGAACATCCTTGGATTTGAAGCGCTACACACAAAAGTTTTAAAAATAACGCGGTACCAGTGCAACAACAAATATACGAGACTCCCGTACCTATTTACTTTTCAGACTGCTGCACTGCTCACGTTTCTTTATTACTCCCTTTTCTCCTTTTCACTTTTAACTCATTTTTCTCTTCCTTATACGAGCGACACATTTTTTTCCTTTTTCTTTTTTCTTTCATCAGAGACTCGCTCGTGATGAGAAAATGTACACACAAACGGAGTAAGCATTCTCTCTAAAAGGACAGGATTCGTGCATACGAATTTGGGTGGAGTGGTTATCTAAAGAAATGCACAGGCGCGTAACCAACGTTCATTTCAATGATACACGAACCCATTTAATCAGTTTTACTTTATACAAAATGTTATAATTCATTCGTAAAGTAAAAGGTAGAAAAAAATTTTTTGCTTTTTGGCAATAATTCATATCTACTGCTTTACACTTTGTCCCGAAGTCTGGAATGTCTATCAAACGATAATCATTATTTTTAATTTCCTTATACTTTCATCTGACGATGAGGAAATGGTACAAACGCGTACTCGTATAGTTTCTACTACAGTGAGTTCGTACGATGGCGAATTACAAAGCTATTGCTTTTTAAGCTCCGCTTTAACTCTTTATCAACTTTGCAAACAGGCGCTATCCATAAAATTCATGATCCATATATGGGTCAGCCAGGACTGCACGTGTTAGATAAATTTTGGTTTTAATCATGATAGTACAGTTTAAAATGGATAAACTACCTGCTGCTCCTGAGTGCCATGCAAACTGTTATACAAACTGTTACGCAGACTTTGTTGAATATTACAATAAAAACTAGCTGTTATTACACCGGAGCGATAAAAAAGATCACCATCGTTAATTTATTGTTAGCCGTTGGCAAATATTTTAAATTTCAAACACGATTTTTAAAAACCCAATGTACGTAATTCACCCGAACCTCTATTTCCAAAAAAAAAGTTCGCCAAACTCCCAGCCCTCGCTTTCCCAGCGCCACCGTTTTCCTCGCTCTTCCACCTCTTTCCTTATTCCTCTCCGCATCCCCCGGCAATTACAACTTTTCGTGTGTACACAAGCGTGTGGCAAACTGCACGCAGCGGCAGGATCTAATTAACTTAGTCAGGCAGAGTCGCCCCATAAAGACTCGAGGCGAGATCGTCGTCATTTTTCAATTTTAGAGTCCCGCGAGGCAAGTTTGTCGTGGGGCCAGAGCACCTGCAGCTTACAACGTGCGGAACTCGCGCCATCGTGAATTTTTCAGGCGGCTGCTGCCTTTTCCACCCCTCCCCATTTTTGCCGTGAAATGGAGCGATACATCCCCCAAGAGAGAGAGAGAAAAGTTAGACATGTGTGCGCGTTCTCTCGCGCTCCCCTCCATATACGAAGCTTATAAACGGAAGCCGTTTACGAGTGTGCTTTGACGAGCGGACGAGAGGTTGAAATTTGCGTCTTATTAAAATTGCAATCTCTCTACCTTCTCTCTCTCTCTCTCTCTCTCTCTCTCTCTCTCTCTCTCTCTCTCTCTGTCGCTCTTTCTCTCTGTCGGTCTCTGGAAGTGGCCACGCACGCGATGCGCGGCTCTTGAGTGCTCGTTGAAATGGGCGGAAAGCTCGGGCTATTATATACGATGCGGACGACAGAATTGCGCCTTTTCTCTGCTTTTATAGTGAGCTGTATATATGAAACGGCCCAGCGGCCGCGAGATCTGACCTTTTTGATTCTGACAAAAGAAAGTTTATGCTTTATTATTGCAGCCTGTGCAGTATATATATATGTG
>UELU01144702.1:0-49545 GCA_900490025.1 Megastigmus dorsalis
CACTGTCAGAGCTTCTCCACTGCACGTACCGAGAGAGAGAAAGAGACAGAGAGGGAGAGAGAGAGAAAGAGGGAGAGAGCCGTCCTAATCCCTATAAACAGTAACGTTATATCATTCCGACGAAATTTCAGCGCGAATAAGCCGGTGCAAGGAAAGCACTTTATACGAGCCACCAGCAAGATTACATTCTCTCTGCTGCACATAGGAGCGGTACAGCCGGCAGCCGGAAGTGGAGAGGACCACAGGTAAAATCAGCGATATTTCGATAAGAGCAGGGCGAGCGCGCGCAAGAGAGAGAGAGAGAGAGAGAGATAAAGGGCAGAGGGAGACGGAGGAAGGGGGGAACGAGCCGAGTGCCCATCTCGTTGCGGCGTGCCTTACTCACGCCCTCCTATCACCCGCGTATAAACGCGTGTATATATATATAGAGGAAAAGGGGCGCGACGGAAGGAGGGGGAGCAGGCAGATTCGTGTAATCCACGTATATGCGCAATCGCCCGTGCGGCCCGCATCTGCGCTCCCTTCTCCAGAGAATACGTCTCCGCGTGTAGTGCGGCAGCTCTCTGGCCGCGTGCAGCTGTACGCCAATGCCAAGAGAATCTGCTGATCCGCGTGCTGTGTCTTACGTATATACACTTGTGAGTATTTTTTTGCTCGCCCACTCGAGCGAGTCGCGACTTATCGTTTGTGTTTTTATTGCCGCGGCGGCCGCTTATAGCGGGCTATATAGCGGGCCATTACCGTACGTGCCGAGACGAAATTCCTCGCGATTCCGCTACTACTTTAGCGGTACGTTTGCTTGTAATCATTGTGAAATTCGAGAAACTTACCGAGTTCTACGTTCATTTGTTTGTTCTAGGTGATATCGTGTGTCGCCATGAATGTGTGTCAGTAATACGACACTGAAATAAAGAGGCTTTCACATAAATCCAAGTATCTCATCCCTTTTCTTTTTATTGGAAAGCAATTATAAAAGTAATACTTTATACACAGTCGATAGAGCAACTGCAGTGACAAAGTTCCAATCTTTATGTCCCCTAAGTATCGTAATTTATCGAGTGGGATTGCGTATACCGTGTGCGTCTCAAAATACTTTCCCGCACAATCTCGATGATTTAGCACGGATAGGATCATTTCTTACATACTCACTAATTGAAATATGCAATTCTAAGCAAGACTGAGCAAGTGCGAACAAGCTAGTGTTTTCAAGTATTTTCAAGTACTTAAGAAGCGGCATATATAATCTGACATAATGTTTGGCAACATCGAGTCTGCAACCGATTACAAGCTCGCAATGCGTATAAGCTGTATAGAAGAGAAAAGAATTGAAGGCTGGCTCGTCGTGCGCAGCATGTAATTGGCCGCGGCTAGCTGGGGGGTAATAAGCCCCCCCTTTCCCCTCCCCCCGACAGCGATAATATTTTTTAATAACGAAATAAAGCCCCACCGGTAAAATAATAAATTCTTAATAGGCCGCGCGAGCTTGCATGGGAAATTAACGCCAGCGGCGACGGCGGCGGGGCTGCGTGAAAGGCTTTTATTTTTCAGCCTGCAGCACTGCTGCACGCGCGCACCGGCCTCGCGCTGTAAAACATTAGCCTCATTATGGGCCGGGCAGCAGCAGCTCTCTCTCTCTCTCTCTCTCTCTCTCTCGGCAATAAGCGTTCGGTTATCCAAGCTTTTCCGCACTCGGCCGCCGCCGCGTACGGCCACGCACGCAGCCAGCTGACAAAACAAAAGCATAAGCTGCGCGCACCGTGTATACCTACCTACGTAATTTTCGAGCTCTCGCGCGAGCATTGTATTTCCCTGATATTTCCATGCACAGTCACTTTATTATACGGCTGGAAGGTGGACCGCGCGCGAACTGCTGCAGGTGCGCTGCGCAGATGGGAAACACTATGCACGTGCATCGCGCGCGAGATAGAGCGAGTCGGTGCCGTGCGCGCGCTTCCTCTCGCCGCAGCTCACATAGGAGATTATGGGAAAACATTTAATATGCCTCGGGGTAATCTCGCTTAATTGAAAATGCCTGAGAGCTCGGGCGCAAGCAAGCAAGCGATGGGCGATGGGGGACGGGGGGCGGGGGAGGGATAGGGAGAGATCAGAGACGCTGTGGCTGCTGCTGCTGCTGCTGCTGCTGCTGCTGCTGCTACTGCTGCGATATCCGAAGCTGCCCCCGACACGCGCGGCTTCCGATTGCGGCTCTCGGGACTGACTGGCCTCTTATACCACCTGCGATAGCTATATACCGTCCCAAAGTTAAATTTGCCTCGGATCGACGCCAAATACCGATTCTCGTAGTTGGCTCTTTGATTGCGAGCCGCGAAAATTTACTTGGATCAATAATTAATTTATATATATATATATATATCAGCTTTGACAAAAAGTATTTGCATACATCCACTGCATAATCTTTGCTCCCTGAGTACTTTTACTTCGCTAATTTACCCTAGTAATTTTCTGCAGAATTTAGTATGCGCGATACGATGTATGATGATCACAGTCGCTGGTAAACAGTTTGTTTACGTTAGTGTATACGTACAAACGCGCTGTTTATTATACAAAATACTACTCTATAATGCCCCTTGTTTCCAATACTAACAAGGGGAATCCAAGGAGTCTAGAAAACTGATTTTGATGAAACTTTAGTCAAATGGGCCCTGGGGCCCGAGTTAATGCCCAATTTATCGCAATATATGAGAAATCATGGTTGCATTAAAACCTTAATTGCAACGCCAATATACATTGTAGAAAATATCAGAAAAAAAATATCAAAAATATAGTTGATAAGCTTTTATTTGCATTTTTGAACGAGCTTTTAGCACTTTTCGTTCGAAAGTTATAAACGATCGAACTTCGAGTTAATTTTGGATGCATTTTTCAACTGAAATAAGCATTAAATATTAAGGCCCAGAAATTAACATGAATTTCGATCGCTCATAACTTTTGAATAAAAAGTGCTATTAACTCGATCAAAAGTACAAATGAAAGCTTATTATCTATACTTTTGATATCTTTTTTACGACATTTTTTACAATTTATGTTGGCCTTGAAAAAAAGGTTTTAATACAACTATGATTTCTCATATATTTTGGTTAAATGAACTCTAACTCGGGGCTCCAGAGCCCATTTGACTAAAATACGAGATACGTATCTGATATTTTCAATCAAAGAATGTCTCAGTAAAGTTTCATCAAAATCGACTCCTCGGTTTCCCCTTGTAAGTTGCAAAAGTACATAAGTGAAATGTGTCGCATTAAAATTACTTATTTGACCATAGTGGTAAAAATGAAAAACAATCTGAGAATATAAAGTAGCATACCCATATATACCTTAAAAAAACTCATATTTAAGTTAACAATGTTTTTTTAAATGAAAATTCAATACAGCAAATTGTCTCGGTTTCTCTAAAAACTTCAGCGATACCAATGCTGAATAATCATTTTTTTATCTTCGATCGTTTATTTTTATAAACTGCATCGTAAACTCGATTTGCTAACAATTAATCGAACTTTTTTCTTAACTGTAGTAGACTTAACAGCGCACAGCCTCACATCTAGAAATACACACACACGCGAAACCTTTTTGCGTCCTCCTGCAAACACACATCGTATACACACACATACGCTTACGTGCTACCAGCATCCAACGCAAAAGAGAGCAAGAGAGGGAGAGAGAAGCTCAGAGAGGAGTATCACGAGACCTTGTGGACCCCGTTGTATTTGCTCTAGGCGAAGTAGAACGATGGTATCAAATCATAAACAAATAACTTCGTAACGAGATGCAAACAACTCAGCTTACCATCTCCCTCTCTACTCCTCCTCCTCCTCCTCTCTCGTTCTCTTTCACTGTGTCTGGGCCAGCGCCAGTGTGTAGGTTTTGTAGACCCGTAGAAAATCTGCATCTCCGACGATGCTACCGTACAGAGCGAGTGCAATGGTGCCGCGACAGAGGCAGAGAGACAAGGAAGGAAAGAGGAACTGCAAAGCGAAAGAGAGGGAAAACAGAAATGTTGCGTGGGGCAGGAGGACAATTGTAATACCAAAGTCTTAGAGTACAAGTTTTGAACGAAACTTACCTTAAAGCTTGAGGCTCAACAGACTCAAAGAAAAAATTTTGTGATATATCTCTGTTAATCTGCCTGACATTAATTATAAAGTTATTAGATATAAAAATTACATATTCGTGCATATATCTTTTGAAAAAACTTTTTCTATACATTTGACTTTCATTAGTCAAACTTCTGAGATTCATAGGAGTAGTAGGGCAAAGCGGGTTTTGAGCCACTTCAGTTTCCTGTCTTACCGACAGTGGTTCTGATCCGTGGTAGAACGTTACCTCACCTTACCTGCCTTACCGTCTTGCGGTTGGCATGATATAGCGACTCGTGCGCACTACCTCTACCTCTAAGAATTATCTATCACTTGGCAAAGTTACAAGTAAATATTTCAAGTACACCGTTAAAAATTTCTGCACCGAAAAAATGCACTCATTTCGATGCAAATACTTATTTTTTCGGTGCAGAAATGTTTGAAGGTGTCGTTGAAATATTCACTTGAAATTTTACTAGAAGATAGATAATTAATAGACGAAGTGTACCTGTATTTGGGATTTGCATAATTTTACCTATTTATTTAGTTATTACTAATTATTCATATCCGATCGGTAAAACAGTTTGAGTGGTAACTGTAGGACTTTGACACCCCCTTAAGATATCAGAAAGTTATAAGAAATCTGTATATATCTACTTATACAATAGTGGTATTGATTGAAAAATACTTAAATTTGGAATAGGTGTCGTTCTTTTCAATATCTTTACAAAACAAAGGGATTCTTTTAAACCTATATTTATGGTTATTAAAGTCAAATATATGATGGTGAAATATGATGTCATAGTTATGAAAAAAAATTTATTAATTAATTCAATAAAATGTTTCATATAATTTTATCTTTGAATGTAAAGAAAGATAAAATAAATACAAGCTATTATAATTTTTTGCATCAAAAACATTTTATTCCAAATCTCTCCGACAAATAAGAACAATTTGAGGAACTCATATAAAACATACAATTAAAAGAGTAGAAAATTAAATGCATGTTTGGAGATTAGTAGAGTTCCTCTTATCACGAGATAAGCAGGTCAGAATATTTAATATACTCACCAATTAAAAGTGAGAGATATTTTGCTAAATCAAATTCTTTTAAAAACTTTTCCATTTTCACACATCAGCATTCAAAAAAGGTGCACAAAATTGTGGGCGACCGGCAAAACGAATGAAACGATGGTGTTAGGTGTTCGCACATTGCTGCACATCATACGATGTGGCGCGATGGCAAACACCGACAAATAAATAATTGATATGCTTGTAGCTAATATAGTATATTAACTATTAATATATCTACTATTTGATGCTAATATATAATACTTTTCTCTTAAAGAAGAAAATTTCTGTACCGAGATACAGCCATGTATACGCGAAAAAAACAGAAAATACAAAAAATGCAAAAATATATAATAAATGTTAAAAATGTAAATAACTCTACTTACACAAATTCAACTGCAATCTTTTTACTAAATAGTATTTTTAGGTTTTCCAGTTCATTATTATATTTCTAATAGTACATTCAGTTTTGTTGTAGAATCGAAATTATAAAATTAATATTCTTCTCTGATACATAAAAAATTAGCTATATATTTTTCATGAATCCGATCCATATGGATAGTTAGATTTGCGTCTACAGAAACTAGTTTTACTTATTATTTTTACTTTTATTCATCAATCGTGTCACAATAACAATAATTTGAAAGTGTGTACACACATGTGCACAAATGCAAGAAGAGGTTAAAGCCGTATTCTATTTTCTCGTTCATCATTTCATATCAAATCATTGTTATTTAATTACATTCGTGTCATCATGAATGGAATTTTTCCTATTCCTCTTTAAATAAAACTTCCTCGGGTAAAAATAATAGTGAATCAGATGGATTTTCCTGTATAAATTAATTCAACATTATTTTTAGTAAAATCTGTTTTTTCAGTGATCTGAATAACCTTACTTATAGGTTAGCTTGTGTATTAAAAAGTTTTTTTAAGTGTGATTTGCAAATTCTGAACCAAACTCTTATACGGTGTTGGGCAGTTTTGTTTGCAAACCGGTGGAAACAACAATCATTTTCTTTTGCTAACTCAACCTGTTTTGGAACACTCTGAAAAGGGAACAAACTGAGTATATATGGCGAGTATTTTGGCTTAATGTATGTCCTATTAAAACAAGTCCGTTAGCTGGCAAATAAGGTAAGAAGCTATGTTCCTTATACGTGAAAAATTTGAACTAATCAGACCCATTTATTTATTAGTATTTTTTTTATTAAAATTGAATTTGCGCTTTTATTTCTAGTTATAAGCAATTATAATAATTATAACAGTAACGAATGCTTTCTTTTATATTTTTTACTGACTAACAGGAGATTAAATCCGACTTTTTAACTTATATTTCTAATTTGATTCATTACCTATCATCATCAAAGATAGACTTATTTAAAAGACAAATAACTGCGTTGAGAAACAGATTAAATTGTTTGTAAAGTGTCAAGGCACCTTTTCTGATCACAGCTCGAAAGTCTAAACTGCTACATATTTAAATAGCATTAATAAATCCTTTACTTCAAATTGTCAGGCTCAACCGTCCCAATCATGGTACGCCCATTAGGACCGTACCCACAGACCTTAACATGCCCCAACTGTGGGACACGCATCACCACTGTCGTCAGGACTGGTCCGAACTTACACACGCACATCATCGTCCTCTTGCTCTGCCTGATCGGGTTAGTATAAACATTCCATTTTATTTTAATGTATTACTTACTAACTATATAATAGAAGATTTTACAGAAGGGATTAAAATCATAAAGTTTGATCTTTTGTTACATTATAGTCCAATGAAGATTCAATTGAGAGAATCGTTCTACTTTTAAAAAATGAAGCTTAGATTAGACGCGAATTATGTAAATACCTTTTCTAGAATTCAAATTGTATAATGTAAGATTTTATTGAAGTTAATTGAACCCAATTTTATTATGACTCTTGTTACAACGGAATTTTATTTCATAAACCTTAGATCATTTGTTCTTCAACTGTTTGGATTGCTGACACAAATTATAAAGACGTATTGTATTTTTTTACTAATGTTAGATCGAGTTGATCAAATACAATTTATGAATTATTGGTTTTCAACTTGAATTTTTATGCTGCAGTGTAACAAATTCAAATAGAATATTAAGAACGTATGTACTCAAGTGCAATGTGCTGATTACTGGCAAACTCGTATATGAATTCATAATTGTTGTCTTCATCTGTATGTTTGAACGATTTCCTATGAATAATTCAGTACGTGGATCGTCCTGTCTATTTAATCTCGAAAACTACAGTTTGACGTCAGTATAAGAGAAATATTTAAATGAAAAGATGTAGATTATATTAAGGTCAAAATGCATACATATACATATACATGAACAACAATTTTGAATTACCTGTAAATATCCAAACTATACATATTCGAACCAAAATAGCTCGAACGCTAATCTTACATAGCAGATTACTGCCTCATCACTTGGTCGTAACTCTATAGCATAGTTCCTGTTTTTCTGCATCCAATGACCAAACCTCGTAACGTCATATTCGTTTCATTTTGCAGTTGCTGGGTATGCGCGCCATGCGTCTATTGTGTGGACGAATGCCTGGTAAAGAAACACTACTGCCCGTACTGCTATCAATACTTAGGAACGTATGAAGAATAATGAGGCGGTTTTGAACGTCAACATCCACAATAATGCCCACTGGTAGTATTTTTCTCTCCTTCATTAGTATACATAAATATTATAAATCATTAAGTATTATATTGTAATTTTAATTGATTAGGTTTTTCTATATGTTTTGTAATGTTATTGAAATGCAAAAGAAATAATACAAGCCAGAACGCTTAAATTGTCAATTTTTGTAGAAAGACCCAGATCAGCGATTCCGGTACAACGAGACAAAGTCCACATTTACTCGCCACTTTTGTACACACGTGCTTGTCCGCAGAAGAACGTCCCGCACGCAGGCATCGAGTGTCGACCGGCCAATACCGAGGCTCGACTCTTCTCCTGTCAAGAGCCAATGTATTGCGCAAACAGCGGCGAAACATTTACGTAGTCACGACCAACCGTCACGATCTCTCTACTCTCCTGCTGCCCGATAAACTAAACTAACGAGTCGGACTCTGTCGTAAAATCCAAGCTGAGGTACTTTGTCTCAAACCAATCATCGTGTCCAAAAATACAAAACTTGTATGTTTTAGATAAAAATTTTCAACGAAACAGCATCAATATCACCACCGTCATCGATATAATCGACAGCTTGGACAGCGCAAGAATAAAATTATCATCAGCAAGCACCTAGAAAAATCCGTACCAACGAGAGCAATACAGGCAAGTTCACTGCATAAAAGCGATAATATAAGTTGGGAGCAGGTGTACCGGTGCTTTTTCGCTCGCTCGCATATATATATATATATATGTACGCATTGAATTCAAAGAGATCATGCGCTAACTCGGCCGCGTATACATAAATCACGATTAAAGCCTCGCGCCATATCCCCCTGCAGATGTGTAACGACTGCGAGGAGGCTGGGGAGCCGAAGGTGAGCGGGTAATTGAATATATCGTTGCGCGCGCGCGCTGAGCAAAGTGACTTTTTGCGCGGCTCGAGCGCGGGCTTTTTCGTCGACAAATCCCCAAGAGAGAGAGAGAGAGAGAAAACTCTGATTATCTTTCGCAGAAGATTGATCGCTGAAATAGGAATGAACGGCCGTGGCCAAAAAACAGAGTCGTATGTGTCTGTGTGTGTAGGCTCCAGGGCAAAGCGAGACTTTTAAGTATGTATATGTGAAACAAGTTACTTTATATATTTGTATGGTGGAGAAGACAAAATGACGCTATTACCGGTTACTGCGATGAATATACTTATTTGTGGCCAAGTGATATAACTCGCCCTTAGCTCGCCAAGATTTTTCTACAATTTTTAGATGTAGACATCTTCGTGTTTATATTGATCGATGAAAATCCTTTTCGGATGATAGATCAAGACGCATGATTGTTCTATCCTAATTATGTTTCTTCTTTCTTCTGATCTTCGCTGATAGTCGCCAAATCAACTTTTTTAGTTCTCATAAATTTGATAAAAGCTGTAATTTATGATACTTGGATAATTTGCCATTGGTAATAAACTTTTATATTTAGAATTAAAATTATATGAAGGGTGAAATATTATTTCAAATTACATATGATGTAACAAATATAGTAGCTACAATATTTCAAATAACAATGTAGGAAAGTGTACCAGAGGTAATGCGTGTATACCATTTCATAGCATAATATTTCATATTAAATACAATAGGTGATTGTATAACATACAGAAATTTTATTAAATAATAAATACGTTATCATTAATTATGCATGTTATCCGGACAATTTCAAGCGTTATCTCTAATAAGGTGCCTGGTTAATACACAGAGGCGGGATGGAATAATATTTAGTATAATTAGGGCTATAGTCATATTGCATATATATATATAGTAAATTATTCATTACGACGAAATCTACAGCGTTTAAGAGTATCGTTTAGTTGTCTTCACTTCATAATTGTAGAACGCGAATTCTGTACTAACTTTTATTCATCATTTAATATAACAAAATTAACCAAAATTCAAAATGTACATAAACAGCTGGTAACTGCGTCTGTACAATTTATTACACTATACACTGCACCTACAACCATATTTAACCATCCCTAATTAAATTTCAACGATAAACACACGTTAATCAATGTAACGCGGAAATATATTCGCTGATCATTTCGCATACCTATAACAACCCTTTCAATACTTTTCACCGAACGCACGACAACCGATATATACACATATAGGCATATATAATATACAATACAGTCAACAGCCGCAAATCTTATAGATAATCAATCTGAGCGATACATCGTGATCAGTCACTTGGTCCCCAGATTTCCATCGAGCCCCTGCGAACTCTCACTTCCAAAATTATTCCCTCAAAATGAAATTTCACCTCACGGCATGTAATACAATGTAAAAGGACGTGCGCTGAAAATCGTGCGCAAGCATTTTCCCGTGCACGCGGGGCGCCCATAGCCTACATTCCATCGAGGCTATACCGCTGCAGCATTTACCCTATATATACGTAGGAATGGGGGAGCTGAAGCAGCAGCAGCAGCAGCGGCGGCGGCGGCTGAGTTCGATCGCTATTCAACACCTGTCGCGATCGCTATCCCTTATGTACAAGCGACCGAGAGAGGGAGAGAGAGAGAGAGAGAGAGAGAGAGAGAGGCTGACGAGTGGATCGGAGAAAAATGATGGTGCAGCGGCGCAGCTACACGCTCATGTTTATATTATGCGGGAGACGAGTGGCCCAACTCCTCCTACCGCCTCTGCATATCATATCTCGAGTGCTCGCTTTGCTTTGCCGCTGTGCGCCCCATAAAAATTAAAAGTGCAAATAAAAAGGACGTGCACGGGCTGAAAGATTGATTCTTATACTCTGCTGCAACGATACGAGTATACTGTACTTCCTTTGGTTGCGCTTACGAGCTCCTTTATCTATGCAGCTTTATTTATGATGCATGCGGCTCTGTGTGTATGCAGGTGCCGCATGCATAGTATCGGTCGGTGTTCTCTTTGATAGGTATTCGCGCATCGACACAAGGGACTTTATGACAATGATCAATGTTGTTTTGTTCACAGTATCATTATGCCGGCACTTTATTGAGCGAATTACATAGCGTTAAAAAAAAACTTTATTAGCTGAAAATTATAGCGTTAAAAACTTATGATTTTGGTCTGAATTAATAAGTATGCATAACAAAGCAAACGACAATCACTGTTAAAACATGCAGATTGGTAATTTTTTCAGTTAATCGTCGCGGATCCAGATTCAAATTATTCAAATGTGATTGGCAATGCAGCGACAAAACGTTCATCAAATCAAACCAATATATTATATAACATTAAATGCAAAACCAATGATTATCTTTTCTCTTTCGAAACATTATGATTTAGCTCATTCATTATTTAAATATAATTCAAATAAATGCGACGCGTGATGCATTTAAATAAAACCTGCATATTAATTAATTACTCCTTTCTTTAAAACTATATATATTCATTGCGCCCGTCGCAAATCAAGCCTCAACGCCTCGGAAGCTTTTCGCCTCTATAAAGGCTAAATTAATTGAAGCAGGCGAACCTCCGAGTGTAATGAAATTAGAAATATGAGCCGTTACAGATATATAGAGATACTAAGCTCGGGCGAGGCGGCATGAGAGAAAAAAAAACATCAAGGAAGAAAGAAACTCCTCAAGAGTTTATAAAATATTATTCGCTATACACAAAACTTCTATATTGCGAGAAAGCTATGTAATTAATTAACTATGAAAAGAGAGAAAGATCGCTGGATTAAAATAAGCGTAAAAAAACTGCGCCGTCTCTCTCTCTCTCTCTCTCTCTCTCTCTCTCTCTTTCTCTCTTTCTCCTCTCCTTCGCTTCAGTTCCAAGTTGAAGCTTAATTAATCTTTTATATCGCACTTTCTTCACTTTCATAATTAAACACATTTACATAACCGTCATTCGTTACACAAACTACTTACGTCGCAATGATCATTATCAAGTCAAGCCGTAAAAAGGAGTGAGAACGAGTAAGAGAGAGAGAGGGAGAGAGAGAGAGAGAGATATTCCAACAGAGCTCGAGCTCCGCGAGCGTATATAAAAGCCCCGGCGTTTTATCACCTCGCTAACTTGCTAACGCGCCTGTATATACAGCTTAAAAAAATAAATATAAAAAATGGCGTTTGCGCAGCTCGTCAAGTGCGTAATAGGATATTAAAGGAGAGGAGGAGTAGAAAGCCGGCGCTCGAATTAATGCGGCTTGTGTATATATATATATATATTGGGGGTTGTGGGCCGGCGCAGAGCCAGAGCTGCCTCCCCCCTCCCCCCAATTGATGCGAATTACTCAACGACAATTTACATAGATACATAATCCTTTTGCGCGGGGCAAAGTGTCTTAGTTCCCCGGGCGACGACGATGGCGGCGACGGCAGCAGACTTAAAATATATACGAGAGAGCTGAGTAGCTGCTGGCGAAAAGATCCCGAACGGCCAATTACCGGCTTCCCTTATTCTCCGCGCTGCTGTTCACGAGAGAGCTGAGACGGGACCAAGACGAATCGGTGAGTGAAAGCCAAGCGAAAAGGAGCCGGAGGACGATATCCTTATTCGTGTAGCTCGTTTTTTCCCTTGCTATACGCTTTCGCTCTCCGCTCCGCGCCGCCGCGCCGCCGCTCTCTCGCTGACTTGACTAATCGACCTGCTTAAGGAAATGGACGTCGGCCCTTCCGTATGCGCGACGCCTCTATATATATACACGTGTACGAGCTCTGAGTGTCTCGACTAAAAGAAAGGAAACTTAAACAATTATCACGAGAAACCTCGAGCGAGTGTGTGCGTGTGTGTGCGTGTGTGTGGGTGTGTGGGTGTGGGTGTGGATGTGTGTGCAACGTTTCTCCGTGTAATAGTGGGGAGGTGGAGCTGCGCAGGAAGAGGCGGGCGCGGGCAAGAAAAATTGCTTTAAACGGGGAAAAATGCGGCGGGAAAGGAGGACAACGTGCAGGATGGCCAGCTCCCTTTTCCTTTTTTATACGCTTTATATATCCTTCCGTTCTCGCCCATGAGTGTGTATGTGTGAGTGCGCACGAGTCCTTTTTTATCGGTACTTTCTTTCCTTTTTTTTTTCGTTTCGAAGCGCTGCGCGAGTTTCCCTCATTCTTTTAGTCGCCGTGCGAGCTACGTCCACCGTCGACCATTTTGTTTTCACCTTTGTCCGTGCTTTACTTACCGCGAGTTTTCCTTTTGTTACGACGGTTCTTCCACTCGCTTTCATTCGATACATGTTATTTTATTTCGTCGTATAATAAAGTTTTTTAATCGTCAAACAAGAATCGAGAGGTGGAGTATTCGTTCTTGAATGAAATGTTTGAAAATCAGAATTTGTCAATCTTGTATATAAGTCATTGGCGATATAGACAATGGGAGAATTTTTTTCGAAACTTTTAATTATTCACAGGCCACGCGTTACCGACTTTTTAACGCGCAATCCCCGCAAAAAGCTTATTAATTTTCGGTATAAGCCTAGGCATCCTCGCAGTTTCAGCGGCAGCGATGAGGTTTAGCCTTCCCGAGGCTTGGGTATATATACCGTTCACGAGCAGCGGCACTGGCGCTTCTCTATTACCGCGCAAGAATTTATGACTCCGAAAGGGCGAACGGAACAGAGAGGAGAGAGAGATAGAGAGAGAGGAAAAGAGTCGGCCTGGGCCCCGGAGCCCGGTGATTGAGATGAGCGTATCTAATGGCTTGGCTGTCTGCACGCGCGCAGGATCTATGCGCCGCTCTGGGATAAAACAAAAGCCTTCGGATGAGGGAACGCAGGATGGAGAGAAAACAAGGGGATGAGAAGAGAGAGAGAGAGAGAGAGAGATAACGATACGGAGACAGTATATGAAAAGAAAGAAAAAAGGTAGATAGGAGAGGTGGACGATTAAAAGAGGCTGCGGCGGCGGCGGCGGCGGCGGCGGTGGCGGCGGCTAAGAAGCAACTGATTTAGTTTGCTTATGCTGCAAAAAAGATTTTTCCGCAGCCCCGCGCAATGAAGCTATATAGGGTAGATATCGGCACGGTCGTCCGCTATTGAGCCACTAAGTGAATTAGCTGGCTTATCGGTCAATAACTTAGTCGCGGCCGTTCGCCTCGCCGCGCCGTTTCGGCTTTGGATAAAATTTCTTTTGATTGCTCGACCTCTGATCCCTTGTGGAATCATCGCGTCTATATCCAATGGCTGAAGAACCAGAAATTCGCAATAATAATATCGGCCGATTTGGAATATAGCGACGGAAGTCGACTAACCGCGGCGGTGAGTTATTCAGAACTCTTTTCCTCAAACGCCCACTCACCTATATACAGGCATAACAAACAAAGTTGTCCGCCTATTTAGCTTTTTCCCCACCCATACCGTTTTCTCTCTCTCTCTAGCTCCGCGATTTTTTTCTTTTCGCCCTCATTCTTCCGCGCGGCCTTTCTTCTCGACCTCCCACAATCGTCTTTTTGTCGGTCGTCATTAAGGAGGGCAAGCGAAAAAAAAGGAGCTGCGCGCCGCCAGTGCGGAACAACAACAAGAAAATGGGAGAAACGAACGCACGTATATACGCTGTATGGCGCGAGGAGGGAGCGCGCAGATAATATCCGGCACGTCCGTTGCAATTCCTAACGATAAATTTTGCGAATGTTCCCCAACTGTGCAGCGTTCGCTTCTGCCTCCTCTTCCATTTTTCCCCCCTTTTTTTTGCAGCCCTGCCTTTTTACAGGGCACTACGTACCTCGTGTCTATAATCGCTTTAATGCATTGTATCGGCGAGCATTGAATACCGGCTGTGCATGGCTATGTGGTAGACCTGACGCTGGATTCGGTTGATAAATATATTTTTATCAAAGTGATGTTTGCGTTTGAATTCTTTTTGTTTTGTTACCTGATTTTTTCGCGAAAATAATGATAAAATGTGCAAATATTATTTAAAGTATCCATTTTTGCGATGATACGTTGTTTTTCCGCGACGTATACATTTACTGATGCTTGATACGTTTTTATTAAAATGTTTCTGTTAACATTGTATTTTTTTTTTACCATAGATTGTACGTATGTAAATAGAATAATTATGGAATACTCGCTGTAGTATTTTTTCAATATTTTTTTCCGTTATGAATATTGTGAATCTGTTTATAACATCTAAATTATAAACGAGTACCTGCACTATATAAATTTAATGAAAAAGATACCTATACATTGACGTTTAAATCGGCAGTTGCTATTAAACCACAATATTAGGTACAATGCGCAAAACACGTCACACGTCATGAACGTTATAGAAAGATTAAATTGCATTTTGTCGACACAATAATAGTAGTCTCGAATTTTCTATTAAAATTGAAAATGATTGGAATAATATCAGGTGTCGTTGGAGGGTGAGGATGAATTCAAATTGCTCCTGGATCAATTTAATTACTCGCAACATCAAAGAAGATGCTGCACTGCGTCTATTGTTTACAAAGACTCCTTTTAGCCGAGGAAGTAATTGCTTCGTACCAAAGGCGAATTGTATACATAGCTTTTATCGCGATAAGATGTTGCAGCAAGCTATGATGACAATGTCGCGTAATTACAAGTTCCGTGCAAAATGTTTCTTATGCACGTGTAGCGCGTGTAATATGCGCCTGCCTGATGGGATCCAGTCTTTTTCTACTGGAAGTTTCCGATGCTCCAGTGGCCCATTATTAGCCACCTCCCTAATACGCTGCCCTCCTTCAAATTAATAATGACGTACGATAACTGCATTAAAAATCATCAATCCCTTTCCCAAGATAAAGCCCATCCATCGATTAGGGACCGGCCTGGGTTCTCCCAACAACACTCGGCAGTTTCGCATACCCGATATTTAGCCGCAACCATTTCTCTGCCCCTCGTCCTGTCTTGAGTCGACCTAAATTTACCCTCTTTTTCACTGCTTCAACTTCAGAGAGAGAGAGAGAGAGAGAGAGAGAGAGAGAGAGAGAACGAGAGAGTGGGGGGAGGAATACAGAGGCAGAGTGTCACACCTACACTCGGTAAGATGAACACTCGGAAAATTGCTACGTTCAGAGTTCCACAGTGCCGCGATGCTATTAGCATGACAAAAAACAGGGGCGGTCTTGCACGCACACACACACACACACACACACACACACACACACACACACACACGAAGTAGTCGCGTTACAAAGTGCCAGAGCATCGGTTGTGTACACCGCCCCTCGTGCAGAGATCCAGCTGAATATTTAGCCATGAACTTTTGAAACTTGACTTGAAATCACTTCATCCCTAACTAACAAAATCAGGATATCTAAAATCATGTTCATTAATCCTTATAATTCATTCATTTTCGGGTTGTTCGATACAACGTTAAATATCTAAATAAAGAAATTCGTACAAAATTCAATCATTGTTTGCTTATAAATTATTACTGTATACAATTCACCAAAGAATCTCAATGTGACTTATCTGAAAATCTAATTCGATATACACAGCTTAATATATGTGAAAATCCATCTGCAGAAATCCAGCCTGATTAATCCAACTGGATGACCGAATGTAATACCAAGCCATGAACTCGCCAAGACATTTCTTTTTCAACAGGGCTACCGTTCTACTTTTTCCTTCTTCTTTTTACAATCGCCTACGTTGTCAAGACCATAATTATCTTATTCTTACCCCGAAACCGGTCAGAAGGAAAGACTGGCGATGTTGAAAGGGTCGTTGAATATGCTGATGAAGAGTAGGCGCGAGAACTAGAGGGAGAGTCGTAAGATTCGGCGGATATAAGGTATCGATAATCCCGAATTCCCTGGGTTATAAATTGACCGGCAGCGTGCAGGGGCCGCTCGTCGAGAAACGTACGAACGGTTTAAGGGCAGTAGGCGTTATTGGAATTTACCGATTCGCTAAAATTGGGACGAGCTGAAAGAGTGGAAGAGCAAGAGAGAGAGAGAAGCTAAGCTTCTCTCGAATTACGTGATTCTACCTTTATTAGTTACTGGCCTCTGAAAACTTTGCTTTACTTGGCTTTATCTTGTTTTATGTGACTTGACCTGTATCGACTTCAATGCTCATCAAATCTTTCTGCCTTTATGCTCAGATACTTAGATATATGTATACATATTTTCTCTCCTGCATAAATGCATAGATCGAGTTCAATTAGTTTGGGCAATAGTGTTTTGAAATAACGCTATTTATGAATAAAATGTTAAAGTGCAATCAAATATGAATTTGGCATCAAAAAAACATTATCATTAATTTGAATGCTTGGTAATAAAAAAAAATATTTTACATCGTACTTTACATAAACTAAAATTAATATGCTTTACACGCTTAAAATTATATATAAAGCAGTCGGTCCTTGTAGCCTCTCATCAAGAAAACTTATTGCGACGTGAAAAAAGCACCCATTCAACGTCCAATAATAGTTTTCGTTCTTTTAAAAACTTTGCATCCCGGATCTTTTGGCCGCTCTTGCCGTTTACCTTTTGTATATTGTGCGTTTAAATTTGCACAACTACAGCCGCAAAACCAAGATTATAGGTGCCTCCCGAGCCGGTAAAGCTTTACAGATAGCTCGACTCTTCTGGACTTACATTCTCCGAGAGAGACACACTTTAAAAATATGTCTTTCACTTAGTTTAAAAAGGATTGCTCTCTGTGTCTCCCTCTTTTCTCTCTCTCTCTCTCTCTGTCTCTCAACCCCCGTTTTTTTCTTTTCTCTATTTATCCGGAGACTCTGAGTCAATCTTGGGGGAGATATATTAGTTCCGCACACCGAGCGCAAGTAAGAAAGAGGGTGAATGTAGATACGACCATTATTAGAGAGAGTACGATTAAAATGAGTCTTTTGCCCTTAATTTATTTATCGAGCAAAGAAGACATTTCCGATCCGAGAGAATACAAACGTTTGTACAGAATTACTCGAGTATTTGGAAAGCCATAGTAGTAAAAGGCATACAGCTCGCGCTTCGACGATTTCCATCATCAGTTTTATTCACGATGTAATTGCATAGAAGGAAAATTCTACGTTTTCCTCCCCTTATTCTCCTTTCCAATTGCAATGTACATGTCTCTTTGGACCTAATTCAATAAATCAAGCTTGCAGAATAATAAGAAATGAGCGTGAGCATATCTATGCGCGATTCGCGCTTACACGCGAAAGTGCGAGCTTTCCACAGACTTAAGCTCGCGAATCGCATTAAAATAATTAGGAGCACCCAGACGAATATTCCATTTCGAAAGCTCTCGCTCGTCTAAGTCCCTTTAGCGGATGTATCCTGTAACGTTAGATGACAGAGCGCCGAGTAGATGGTTCCTCTCTCCAGGTGTTCATATATGTAAATTTATAGTATTTACAGAAGGGGAGATTAAAGTTTTAATGCATTTCCCCCGACTGCCACTAACTGGACTCTACTTTTGGTAGCCCCAGCCTTATACGTCGGGGTACAGCTAATATTGTCAAAGTAGCAGGTGCTGCGATCCATGATGCCCGCAGCTGCGAGAAACGGACGAGAAAGCCTTGAGAAAATTCAAAACTGCTGTCAAAGACCTGCAACAAAAAAATCAGCGATGCGTGAATAGAAATGAAATGTGAAAAATACGGGCCCTTTTGATAATATTTCAACTGACGGAATATATTGGTACTTCAAATGTTTGAAAATTCTCTGATAGATTTTCAATTGAAGCTTAGCCAACAATTTAAAAATTTTGAAAAACGTACTGTAGATTTTCAGCGTGTGCACTTGCTTTTAGAAAATTTAACAGTAGTTGAAAATTTTTTTTTTTAATATTCTCAAAATACGTACTAGCACTTGTATTAGTTATTCATTTTCGTGCATGCTTCCATCCAACAGTCATACACTATATAAATATTATAGTTTTTATCGTTCGCACTGAGATCTTTTTAAAATAAGCAGAAGGCGAATGAAAACACTCCTAATATCCAAGGTGGGCATAAAAATGAGATTTTTTTAAAATTCAATACGGAATATGAAAATGATTAATAGGATAACTTTAATCCAATAAATGTCCTAGGTATTTCTAGTTTTGAATTAATATCGTATATATACAATCCGTTAAAGGGAGAAGTATCTTTACGAATGTCCGAGAGGTAAAATTTATTTATGGAATGTACTTTCAGTCGTTATTAATGTGACAGCCGTTATATTACCATTTAATGTACTGTTTAAAAAGAATTTGATTACCATAACGCATCAACACATTGAAAGTACATTTCTATTTGCATAAACAAGTGATTTAAAAAAGTATCTGAGTGTTACCGGTTGTGACCTATGTAGACATAAACATCTACTTGACTACAGTCAACTTTGAATAATTAGTTTGGATCAGTCTAATTTTTTAAATTATTTTCGTTTTTTGAATCGAACTTTATTCAACCCAAAAACTCGTCGAGACACCGCAATACACCGCGCGCCATATAATTTCCGAAAAAAAAATCGATTATAAACAATAAATCAGTGAACAAGTCAAGGCCAACAATACGCTCAGCCACGATCCGCGAGTAAAAGGGGAAAACTCGATGGCTCGGATGTGACAGATCCGCTCGTCCGTATAGGCGAAAACAAAAACTGCAGAAAAAGAAAGAAGAGAGTAAAGAACCGGGGAGGAAGGAGACGCGAAGAGGGTCGGTTGGGGCGGAAGGAAAAATCCGGACAGAGAGAGAGAGAGAGAGAGAGAGACAGAGAGAAAGGAAGAGGCACGCAGTTTGCTTTATGTCCAGGCCGCTCCCGGCACAAAGCTCACGATGCCAGAAAGCCGAGCTCTCCGCACAGCCGTAGCAGCAGCAGCACCGGGAAAGAGGTTATGCGGCAACGAGCTCGTAACAGCCGCGCAAAACGAGCCGACCTGAAAAGAGCTGGAGAAAGAAGAGAAGGGAGAAAAAAAAATACCGTCTCTCTCTCTTTCTCTCTCTCTCTCTCTCTCCCTCTTTCTCTCTTTACGAGGACTTTCTTTACGATTTCGTTAAGTGAGCGGGGCCTTTAAGCAGCGCTTTCCTCTGATGAAACATTTTACATCCGCGCGTTAACCGCGACATTGTGCGCGCGCACACCGCTTGTATATATGTGTAGGTCGCGCGGGGGTTGGGAGGGGAAGGGGAAGGGACAGTAGCGGGGGGTGGGGGCCAAAACGATGGACTTTTACCGCCCGTCCACCCTGCCAGAGTAATCTCGGAGCCCGCGGAACAATTGCGCGAAACACTCGCGCCGCCGCCTCCGCTACCGCCCGGAGGAATTCATCTCTCGCGCTGCTCTCCGCGTAAGCTTGACGCTCTATTTTTCTCCTCTCTTGCTCGGGATTTTTTTTCTTAACCCATTCGCGCGGAACCCGTTGTGCGGAACCGGAGCTTCGAGCTCCTGTCGTCTTACAGATTTTTTCAGAATATTTCTTTTTTACAAGCCAAAGTGCTCGCGACGGATTCGTACTTATTTTGATTGTTAAGCTTGGAAAAGATATGTGGGAGAGGAAGAACGCTGATTCGCAGTAGCTGCCTTAAAGCTATAGGGAGTTTATTTTTTCACTCTTACAGAAACTTTACCTGTTCGTATACATTATGCAAAACCTATAATAAGTTTAAGGACTCGTGTAATCCCCGCGCTATTAAACATTTCAAGTTTTCTTACCAAAACGACAAATAATAGGTCTATTATGAGGCCATTCATTTTTAAGCGTATAATAAGTCATGCAGGTTTTTACTAAAACTGTGACATAAATTTCCCACACCGAGAGAAAAGAACAGTAAAAAATCTTATGATACTTGGTAAAACGAGCTAAGGTCGTCATTAACTCAAGTTGTCAGTCTACATCTTAATTTTACCTAGTTTACTTGGAAATCTTATGAATTAATGCAGAGAAATCTCTATGAAAAGTCGAAAAAATTCATATGTAGATGGGGAAATTTTAACAATTCATAAAATAAACGTACGTGTTGCGTTAATTCCAATTTAATACAAATTAATAATAATAATTTGTAAACGATAGTCAATACAGTGAAAAAAATTTGAGCAGTCTGATAGTAATTATATCGATATTAATTGATTGAATCGATATAGTTTTTTGCTTACACATAATAATAATAAGAAATTAATAAATTACTTCTTCTAATATTGCTTTACCGTTACATTGATTGAATAATCATTAAGCTATTAACTACATATAAAATATTCACATAATTATTACATAAATTAGCCATTATTATTATTATTATTAGCAAAGTTAATTACACATTTAATAACAGTTCTTGACAGAAAAAAGGGCCTTCGCAGCTATTGTAAAAGTGATTGACTCTTAAAACGATTTTATAAATTCTATTATTAATTTATTAACTCTTAATTAAAAGTTAAAGGGAAAACTAAACGTTTATTAATGCAAGGCTAAACGCTTAAAACTTAAACGAATCTTATCACGTTTGGCAGTTAGTCTTTTAGAAATCTCAAACATGCATATTTTATTAGATTGACCAGAAATCGTTAAAAAAATGTTTAAACTGGTTTTTCTTGAACCGAAAGATCTCCTCGAAAATAGTGATGTTTATAAGTATACTCTAAGTGCTTCATACGTTTCCATTGGGGGCACGATTTAGGTTTCCCCTTTAGTTTTCGGCGTATTATCGTTTTATTCGAGCAAATGTACTGAAAAACGCATTTATATTCACCCGGTAAATATCAAATTCTGCACTATCATGACCGAAGCTCTTTAAAAAGATTCTCCAGTTTCTCGAATACATGTAATAAAGTACTTCAAGCCCGGCAACTTGGCTACGCGATTATTTACCCAAAATACGCCGATGAAAATTCCAGGCTGCAGCGCACTTTAGCAAACTTTAATTATTCATCAACTTTCTCCATCCTCCGGCAACTAAAATACAAACAGAATGGCGAAGTCGGTACATATAGACACGCATCACGCACGTACACACATCCGTGGTACATAAACGCCTACATGTGGAGGGCGATAATGTTTTGAGACGCGGCCGGGACACGTTTTCATGCGCGATCGCATCCTCTCTCTCTCTCTCTCGGCGAAGGTTTTGCTATCCCCATCACGCGCCCACACGTACAAGATCGCTGTATATATATATAAACTCGCGCGGCCTCACGTATAATTGATATGCGCGGAGCGTACGGTACACATACAGAACGAGAGAGAGAGAGAGAGAGGCGGGGGGGCGCCAAGAGACTCGACGCAAACGGAGCAGACCGACTGAGCTGCGGAAGAGAAACAAATAGAGAGGCGAGGGTTGGAAAAACGCTGAGGGACGTGGAGACTGGAGCTGCCAAGCAAATTAGGGGGAGTCGACTACCGCTGTAGGTGGCTACCAGTCGATTACATAACCACCATTGGGGAGGCCGAATTATCGGAACGCCACGTGGATGAGCATTGCGCGAGGAAAGTACGAATTTCTGGCCCCCGCATTGGCAACTTTGCCTGGGTGCTGAATCATTGTCTAAGAACATAGTATCCGAATGTTCCTACGTGACAGTCGGGTTAAACAGTTTTAAAAAGTTTAATTTTTTTATTGTAGTAACTCGTGATTTATAATTTCTGTATCTACGAAACACTAACTAGGAGAGTGTCAGTTCTTTGGGTCATGGATTTGGCTATAACTTTGGAATATGCTCTCTGCTACTAAATTATGAAAAAAGCCAAAACAGTACGATGTAATATTTGAATTTCCCGAAGTTATGAGCGACTATACTCCTATTATGAGAAAATTGAATGAAAATCCATGTTCCTATTATATTGTTCAGAATTCAGCTTGTGACTCGTTTAGCACAATTTTGTACCTGCTAAGTGAATTAAAGTACAAAGAAGGAGCTTTAATTTAATACTTGTAGTATATAAGTGATAATTATTTTGAATCTTCTATAACTGTAAAAAATCAATATTTTTATATACTACAACTATTAAATTAAAGTTCCTCCTTTTTTGTACTTTAATTTACTTTGCATGTACAAAATTGTGCTAAAGAACTCACAAGCTGAGTTATGAACAATAGTAGTACAACATGGATTTTTATTCAATTTTCTCAAAATAGGAGTATAGTCGCTCACAATCTTCGGACAATTTGAGTATTAGATCGTACTGATTTAACTTTTTTCATAATTTGGTGTCAGAAAGTATCTTCCAAAGTTTTTAGTAAGTTATAAGAATAAGAAAGTGTAATTTCATTGCCACTTTGGTAAATAGCACGAAACTTTGAAATAAAATCGACGAGTCCCGCAGACTAATTCAAATTGTATTGTAATACTATTTTTAAAAAGAAGTAACGAGGACGAGAGCGAGACCAAGTTGAAAAACGTCCGAAAAAGATAAAGAAAAGAATCGCTACGGTAAAGGGAGGCAAACAAAAGAAGTGACGACCTCATTAACTCTTCTCCGCGTGTGAAATTTTAATTCCTTGTGTTACAATAGCTTAGCTTTGAGCGATCATTAGTGAACTTTTATGATTAATTCAATTTTATTCTTAAATCCTATATATACTGTTACGAATCTGTGTATTTCTCTTTTTTAATATATTTGAATAGTTATTATTTTACTATCCAATAATATTTTGCGATATAAAGTCATCAAATCTCATTTATCAAATATTTAAATTGATTCAAAATTTTTAACTAATTAAACGTGAGCTTTTTAAAAACTCTTACTTATTCATTTGCGAATCCATGCATGTAAGTAGAAAGTAGTCGAGTACGATCAGACATATTCTAGAATGGAATACCTCTAAGGAAAGAAATTAGCCAGTCTGGAATTGCTTCAACGTGCGCGGAGGAGAGAGAGGAAAAGAGAGGAAGCTGCAGGGAAAGAATGATCGGGGACACAAATCATCGAGCTAACCGTGGCCATAAAATTCAATAAGCCCCGTGAAGTAAAGTCTCTCAGCCCCTTGCCGAAGTCGTTCGTTCGGTCCAACTTTTTCTAAATTCTCCCCTTAATGCAACGAAATTTTCGAAGGCGCGCGCAATAGAAAAGTGAGCTACCAGTTCTAGCGAGAGCGGCAGCGTGGCTGCACGAGTTAAAAGAGAGAGAGAGAGAGAGAGAGAGAGAATAAAAAGAGATCGAGGAAACGCGCGCGGCAAGAAAGTAATAGAAGTAACGCGTGGTAAAGACGAACAGTCTCGGCATGGCTGCAGTGCGAAAAAGGAGGGAAACGAACGAGTCATGGAGGAAGAAGAAGAAGAAGAAGAAGAAGAAGAAGAAGAAGAGCCAGCGAAGTAAGTAGACGTGAGCGTTGGAGCTTTCGAGCCTTCTTCTTCTTCTTCTTCGTCTTCGTCTCGTTGCAAAGTGCAAGCCTCCAGGGCCTCCTTAACGAGTAAAGTCCTTCCGATCTTGAACTACGCTGCAGCAGCAGCAGCAGCAGCAACGGCACCGGCAGCATCGAGACCTTATTTCAACTCAGCCGTTCCTTATACATTGTATACGTATATATTATACAAGGGCATACACACAGAGTGAAGGGGGTCTGCGAGGTGTATAGATGTAGGGGGTGGGGCGGGGTTGTGCGAGCGGTGCAACTTTTAGACGAGGTAACCAGCCAACTAACTCGCAATAATCTTGCTCTCTGCGTCTTCTTAACAAAGTGTTCCAAGAGGAGAAGGAGACGATGCCATCGCCGTACCGCCGCGAGCTGGTGAACTCGGCACGAAAACCTACTTCCTTCCTTCCTTCCTCCCTCCTTCCTCTACCTTCTATATATATACACCCAAGTACTGGTACATATAACTTGATAATCGCCGGGGGGCTCATTCGATATATAACGCACTGTGCAGAAAAGAGCCGTGTTATGAGTCACGGGAAAATTGACACTCCTTTGTTTCTCTTGATTGTATGGCCTCGGTGTTATTGCTCGCTAATCGCTCGCTATTATATACAAAGGCATGTAGTTGGAGCTGCGGTTGGAGGCGCGTGTGCAGAGAACAGAAGTCGAGGCTAAAATGTTTTTCATCGATCATTGGCTAGGGCCCGCTGCAGCGAAGAGTGGAAATAACGGGATGAGCTCGCTCGAGTTAACTACTGCTGAGTGTATCGAGGAGGAATCCCTTGACGAGCGCGAGGCGCAATATGCTAAGAGATGCCTGAGCACTGATCAAGACTTCCTGCCGAACGACGAAGTGTAAATAAGATTGCAGCTCCTGTTCGATCGACGCTTTGCGCGTTTTTGTTTTTCGTTTTCGTTTTTTCCTTCGCTTTGTACACGTATTTCTACGCGTTTCTTCGGCTTTTATATATCGACTTGCCGTGTTCGACTGCAGGTTTTTATGATAAAACTACAAGTGAGTGATGAGTCGCGTTTGTTGTTGACGACCTCTGAAAGGTATCGAGTTTTAACGATCGCTGCCGCTGTTTCTCACTTTCAAAAACGCATTTAAAAAGTATGCCATTCTCTATTATATCATGCACGCTTCGGTCGAGTATCCAATTTTCAAACTACTGGCTTCACTCGCATTTGCACGCTAATATTTTCTCCGTCAAAACTGATAAAGCTATATGATTGATCGTATTATTCATAGTCAATCGAGGCCAGAGCCAAAATTCTTTCGAGCTCGCTTATTCAAATCATTTTCACCGTTGCCAGTTATAAGTAAGAAATCTCAACTGAAAAAATTCCTCAATCGCAAGGAGAGAGAGAAAGAGAGAGAGAGAAAGCGGATTCAATGGAACAAATCGCGATCAATCACAGCCATGGTATTTCTCAGCTCAACATTCTCTTAACCTCCAGATCGATCCTCTTATATATATATATCGCGCAAAGCACTCAATAGCGGCAAAGCTGCTCGCCGCAAGTACAAAAGCTCCGAGTCGACGCTTTTCTCTTATTTCGCGAGACACACACGCGCCGCGAATCACTTGACGGAGTATAACTGCTTCCCGATCGCCGCTGCTATACATGAATACTATACGTATATATATATATATATATACCTATATGTATAAACGCGTAGTCACATATAAGCGTATAGTGTGGAAGGAGGCCACGAAGCGGCGGCGAGTGTAAGCTAGCAAGTTATAGCATATAAAAGCTGCGAGGGCCAGACGTACAGAGAGATGGGGGGAGGGGGAGAGAGAGGAAGAGAGAGGATGAGGTCGGGTCGGGAGTCGTGGGGAGGGAGGAGGAGGGACACGTACGAAGCATACGGATGAATTATCACCGACACAGTCGAGTCGAGGATGAAAGTTCTCAATTCCCATTAGCCAAGGCAGCCAGCCGGAAACCAATAGATTATGGTCGCCGGAGCCACTAGCAGCAGGCGAAGAAGCGACACGCGCTACCTTCGGCCCATCGACATCGACCAGTTCTCTCCCAGTCCCTCTTTCCATGTGTGTGCGTGTGCGTGTCTGCAGTGTGTGACTGTCTACATGTGCAGCACGTGCAGAGGAGAGAGAGAGAGAGAATGTGAGTCACCCCGTTAGCTCAGCGCTACTCTCGAACATACGCGCCGGGCTATTACAGATCTATATACGTCTGCACTTTTCCTGTGCTCGCTCTCTCTCCTTCTCTCTCTCTCTCTCTCTCTCTCGGGAGAGCCGCCTCCACTCCTCCACCGTTTTCGTCTTATCGGAAAAAGACCTTATTGATACCATACGCAGATTGTAGCGATGGGAAATCAAATTTGAAAGAAAAAGGGAAAGAGAGGAGAGAGAGGAGAGAGAGAGAGGGGGGAGGGAGCTGAGTGCAGAGAGGCGTACTCGATGAAAAGTTGCAGAGCTGCAGAGACTAGAGAGCGGGTGAAGGACGCGGGGAGCGGAAGAAATGGCTATAGATAATGGATAAAGGGTCTCCGATTTCCGCTACGCAGACTCTGCATGGATGTAGGCAAAGACTGACGTCGAATGACCTGTGTGCATCTCCACGTATGTAGGGGGATAGGGGGTTATTGGGGAGAGGGGGATACACAGTTAAATTCATTTAAAGTGAGGGCGCGGGACAGTTGGCACCTCGGCACAGCCTCTGTGCAGCAGCAGCAGCCGTTCCTGTGCAGACGAGCGATTCTATACGCGTCGCTACTGACGATATTGAAATCAACGAGCGGAAAGCTAAAACTGTACGTATATATAGCCACGGCTATGCGCTCTTGCTCTCTGCCGCTCTTTCCCCCTCTCTCTCTCTCTCTCTCTGTCTCTCTCTCTCGGGAAGGAGGGAAGAGAGTGAGAATTAAAGTTCCATGACCGGCGAATAGCGCCGGTGCGAGAAACGGAACGTAGCGAAAGACAGATATCCTTGAGCAGGAGGACAAACAAAGGGCCCCTGTGATGTACGTGCGAAAAAAAGAACGAGAGTTGAAGTCATTGACTTACGTAAGTATAACATGGCGATAATCGAGGCTTTTCCCATTTCGAATGGCTCCCGTTATTCTACATATATATACAGCTGATGGCAAACATCGTCTGAATTACGCGGAATATGCTCAGCTGCACTCGAGCGGCGTCGCGCGATCGCCACCAAATATAATTACCGCCGGCAAAACAACAGATCGAATTGTCGTTATACACGAGCCGTCGCGACGTTATCGACAAACAAAAATATATATATATATATATATCTGTGAAAATAAAGCGTTGCACTGGAGCGTTGGACCGGTGGAAACATTCATTCCCCGAAATATAATGTCTTTCGGGTTCAACGAATCTGATAAATATACCATGCGCTTATATATGTATATATAGATGCGCGCGGATGTATACTACAGCAACAATCGTTACACGCTCGATGCATAGTTATCGTATAGATTTCTGTTTAGTCTTCGCATATACGCGCACTCACGTACGAAACTTGCATATAAGCCCCCGCGTGCACCGTGGATATATGTATAGGTACCGCACGCAACTGTGCGCATGTCTCTTCTCGTCCGCTGTTTATAACAAAAGCGATATAGAGGCGAAATTTGTTGTGCGCGCTCTGTACCTATCCCTATGTGTGTTTAGCGAGAGAGAGAGAGAGAGAGAGAGTGGCGGGCGTACGGTTTCGTTCACAACAAGCCATGGCCAGGGTATGTCGTGACACCCTTTCTCCCTCCAGTCCCTACCTCCCTCTCTTTCTCTCCCTTGGCATAGTCTTGGTTACAGGTCAGCCGCTCCCTCCACCCTGTATATATATATATACGTGCTGCGCTGCACGATGGCAAACCACGGCTTATACGCCTGTTTAATTAATAGTTGCTAAACGCGTCGCTCTCTCTCTCTCTCTCTCCTCCTTCTTCTTCTGCTTCTAACTCTGTAGGGCTACACGTACTCATATAAGAGAGGCTGTGTGCTGCATATGTGTGCGTATATATACACAGACTCTCTTTCGCGCGGTGGTAGCGAGCAGCAGCAGCAGCAGCAGCGCCGCCCTCGCGTAATTTCAGCCGTGATTTTGACCTTCCTCCTCGCTCGCCTAATTAGAACATCATGTCGACGCATCGGACGTGAATGTGTTTTAGGTAGATGTGTCGTCATGTGTATGTGTATGTTTATACGCACGGGAGAGGCTGTGAATTTTATGGCTTTCGGGATGATGGAGGGCTGAAGTTTGTTGCGCAACTTATAACTTAATTAAATGTGCGGGGTTTTATCTCTCTATACCTCTATCTATCTTTCTCTCTCTCTCTCTCTCTCTTCCTCGCAGACGCACTTTTCCGTCCTCTCCACGACCAACTCACTTTATCGAAACACTTTTTCGCCTCGTTCCAACTTTCAGATATAGATATTAATTATCCAATTCCCGTGTGAGATCTTATATAAAAAAACAGCGATACCGCAATATATGAGGGGACAGTTGTCATTAAGCCACGTCGATCCTATAAGTTGCCAAATGATTATTGCCGCTATTAAAAGACGTCACGAGCGTCTAGCTGACAAGAAACAGCGAGAAACTTGGCGGGGTTTACCGCATCATTTTGAAAAGAAGAGCGTAAAATGCTTTTTAATTCCCTATACAGCTTTGCCTGCCAAGTCCAAATAATCTGGACAATAATCATGGAACTATTGTAGCCTGATCCTCGTACATTATATACCTATAGGTATTTTAAACTGCCAATTATATAAATATTATTTCTTTATTAGATGCACTCGATGTTCTCACTTTTAGAGCGTTCGCTAGAGACTTTGTATTCTATATATATACATATTAAAATGAGAATTTAATGGCGCAGCAAAATTGACCGAGTCACGAAAAAAGGCACAGCACCAGTCAAAAACCGTAATCCATTGTCGCGGAGCTCCGTACATACCGAGCTATAATCGACTCTGCGCTCGCGACACAGGAGAAAAGTAATAATAAGCTCGCGACGAAGCGCGTCCGTATCGCGTCGCTCCAACTCATTCAATCCGGCGTTTCATGGGTTGTGCCGCGGTGCTCACGAGGCGTGTAACCGGCGCGACTCGCTGCTGCACCTCGCTTACACATAATACACGGCTGCATGTACATAACCGCCTCCTCTCCTCGCGAACGTGATAAATCTCGCCTTGGGAATTTCTCCCCCCCTCTCTCTCTCTCTCTCTCTCGCTCTCTCTTGCCGGTAATACGCACGGCGCTCGCGGATGTGCGGCACGGTGTGTACGGGCTCCCGATATAGCCTCCTCCCGCCTCCTCCCGTCGCACGCGGCACAGGGCACACGGCACACGGCACACGACCGCCGCATCATGCGCGTTATATAGGTAGGCAAACTTCTCCTGCCGCGCCGCTATGCTATACCGTGATGCTATGCCGAATTGCACGCCCGCGAGTTTCCGGCACGAGGACGTGTATGTGTGACGCGCGCCTCCGGAGTATCCATGTAAGACGACTCGATCCCCGTATCCCCGGGGTATCTGTGTCCGTATGCGTGTGTACGCGAGTGTGAGAGTCGCATGAATACGTAATGCAGTAATCTCGCGAGCTCCCGGGGGAGAGCTGATGCCGCGTTACGGCGACGGCGCGACTTCTTCTTTTTACTCCCCTTTATGCATGTATGCGCCGGCGGAATCGGAAAGATATATACATCCCTGTAATTCCTCAAACTCGTCGAATTAGAAGTTATTTGCGCGCGGTGGGGAATGGCTGCAGGCTAGAAGCTCGTGAAAGGGGCAGACGGTTGACGTGTGCTGCAGTGCTGGCGGCCCGTTTCGAAGGCTAATAAGGGATCCGAATGTGCGTTGGCTGCAGAAGAGAACCGCAAAGGAGTTGCACCTTGAGAAAGAAAAATGAAACGGTTTTCCGCGTCGTTTGCGGCTCACGTAAATATATTTAATTTGAACGGTATTTAAGGCTTCTAATCAATGGAAAGATTAGTGTTGAACGTGGAAAAGTGCAGCCGATTTGTCCTTGTACTACACGTACATGAACACTATGAACTCCTTCTTTTCTATATGTACAAACTTCAGCATAAACATATGTGTGTATATAAAACAATTATGTTTATATATCGAAAATTTTGACAATTATGCCGTAAGTTGCTCAATCATCAACTGTCGAACCTGTAAGAGTGCGCGAAAAAGTCACTCTCCAAAAACGTATTCGCACTTATTTCACTACACAACATAGAAAGTTTGTATCAGTTTCTAAAATTGCATACTGTACCGCCGCGGCGGCGGCGGCGACGGCGTCGGAGAGAGTAACCTTAATTCGGTCGTCAAATCCCGGTGACAAAGTTTTCCCGGATTCGTTTCTTAACTGGATCACTCGACGGCGGAATCTCCCATGCGTATTTGTCGTGACGTCGGCAACTTTTGCTCGCCCGAGCCCCAGCCAACTTTGTCGTTAACTCGTGCATCAGCATACGTATAATATACACACACAGATATAGAAAAGGATGGAGCCCAACGATGACGAGTATAACGATCCATTGCTTGCGGGCTATTATGTAACTATGACCTATATATATATACGAATCTGGTGCACGCGCGTATTCGTTGTGTGTGTGTGGTGGGAGCTGCAGCTCGCGCGAGATTTCAAGCGAACGTCGCGTCTCCCTTTTCCAAATTCCTGGAGTTGCGGCAACGCGCTCACACCGCCGCGACGTCGCGGTGCGGGCTTTTGTGCGCTCGCGCGACGTATGGAAACTCGGCGATCTCCAGGTGGCCCCTACTGATCATTTCCTTCGTCGTCGCTCCGTGTAGTCCCGGCTGTAGTTGAGCGTTATTGTGGTTGAGCTTGGCTATGCAGCGCGACACCGTGCGAGCGCTCCCCTCCTCGGCGAACGTTAACTTTTGAATGCATCAACTTCGGGGATTTGGCCAATATGGAAGATAGTTATTTTCTCTCATCTCTTCGAATGTTTATATGCTTAAAATATTATAGTCACACAATAGCGAGTATAGTTAAGACTGCATAATTTGCATACTAGAGAAAATAGAATTACATTTTGAATTTGCTGAGGGAATCCTACGCGACTCTGAAATAATTGCAGACTCGACTTTACTCTCTTTGTAAAACGCCCATTATTTCTTTTTTGTTTATTTTCTGTTTTTTTTTTTCTTTTTCAGAATTTTATTAACTCCACTCTCCATCGCGAAATGTCATTTGCGTACAAGAAGGAAGTTGATGGAAACGAGAAAAGAGATTGCAGCAAATTGGACAAAGAGGAAAAGTGGTTTGGTACAATGGGGAAGCGGCCGCCCGAGGTGCTGAAAGAGAAGTGACCAAAGCGCAAGAACCGCAAGACGAATTACCCACTCTAAATAGTCCTCGGATTGTCGAACCTTGCCGTAAAACGACTAACAATAAATTACCTTGGCAGCTCCAGTCGATTTAATTGTGTCAAATTTTTTCCCGCTTCTTCTTCATTATTCGTTCTTATATACTGAAAAAGAGGCTTATCGTAAAATTCACTGGAATATTTTCAATTGAACATTATTGGTTTAAATTAAACAATAATTCCCGGCTCTGCAGCAAGTCAAATTTTTTGTCATTCGTCCCTTTATTACTGAATTTGATCATGATGTGAACCTTCGGCTCATTTTCAATTAAAATATATTCAATTAACTCATATACATAAATTATGCGCGTCTACCTTTCAAGCGCTAAATTATTATTAGCATTTTAATAACGGTTAAAAGAGTAATTTAATTTACCGTCATTCGCGTTCCACTTCTGTTACATTTCAACGGATAAATTTTACAAAACATTTCGTTCATTCAATTTAACCCCAGTATAAGTATAAAATATCTTCATTTTTGGAAAATCTCGCAGGCACGAACTCGCCGCAACATCGGTAATTTTGGCTTCTCCCACTCGGTGCGACGCAGAGTAATGAAAAAAGCTCGGAATCTTGGAATTTCAATTCGCACGCAAGACCAAAGCTTACGCGCACGTCCAGTTTTTTGGCTAGTCCAACCTCGATCGGAAATTTCATTTCGTCCTCGCGACGTCGATTCCATACCCCGAGGTGAACTTCTTCGTGCAGGTCTCCGCGTCGAATCAATTAACACCCTGCTAATTACGATTGCCCTGTATACGCGGGCAAAAGACGAGCGCTTGCATAATATGCACATGTACGCGCGGCTGCGGCAGTCGAAATCGTGTCGGCCACCGCGGGGCGTAAAGAGCTCGGCAAGGTTCGGAGAGAGATAGAGAGAGAGAGAGAGGGACGAGAGCGGAACTTGATGGATGTTTAAGTTTTCGAATCGGGCGAGGTAGCGCCTCGGACTACTGCTAAGGGAGTTGCTTTCACGCCTCGTACGTCTCCTCGGTGCACGCACGATCCATCTTAGCCTAAAAATACCGAGAGCTGCTATTTCTTCTTTATTGTTTTCAACTTTTATTCAATTAATTTTATAAGGTTTTTAGGTACGGAGACATATCAATTATATAAAATTACATAATCAGGAACACACGATGTTTGAGGAAGCTATGACAGTAATTTTAGATTTTAATCTTGTGTCTTACCAAAATAATCAATTTCAAATCAGTATCGGTTGATATGGCAATATCATTGATTAAAGCAATAGATCAAGACTAGATTTTATTGAATAAATTTTTATTATAATTTCCAGCTACAGCTGCACTTGACAAAGTAAACTTTCTCGATTTATAAATACTTATACGATATTAAAGAATCAACTACAGAGATTTTCAACCGACTTTGTATCCTCCTAACTTCTACAGAAATATCTTAAGCTTTCAATTATATTCATCTTAAAATATTATTTTTAAGCTTCAAACCAATACTGCTAATACATTAATTTGTACTACTGTACCGAACAAATTTACCGTGGGCGTCCCTTCCATTCCCCGTAACAAATGGAAGGTCTACTTCGCTTTTATACAATTGTATCTCGAAACGGGAAAACCGACGTTTTTGTAATGAGAGGATAAATATATTGAAAGTTACACCATTATTTATTTAAAGGAGAAAAAAAGCGCAATTAAAATAAAAAAAATCCGTCTGACCATACTCGACAAGTTCTACTTCCATGCATACTGTATACGCTCGTACGTTTTCTCTCAAGAATAATTTCTAATTTTACTCCTTTTCTAAGCGTATGGAAAAAAAAATAAAAATCCTGACAGTTTGTGAAATCTATAGAAGAAAACCGCAAGGGCGGATCTCTTTAATTCGCTTTAATTTCGAAGCTCGCATTCTCGAAAAATGATTAGAGAAACGAGTTTAGCGCATGATAAAGCGGGATAATTGCCAAGGTATTACGAGACCGATACTTTATAAACAAAAGGCGTAATGAAGTCTTTATGAGCTGGCAAAGGGAAAAGCAAAAAAGGCAAAAAGTGCTGCTTCGCCAGGAAGTAATCAAGAGCCGCGGGTGAGCTGAGAAGCCCCTATATTATCCTCGCGGCTGCAATTCGCGTCTATAAAAATCCTTAACAGCTGCGCCGCCGCTGCTGCTGATATTTCGAAAATATATAAAGAAGCTGCATTATTTGAGCGGTTTAAAGCGCGAACCTTTAAATAATTGAATTTCGCCCGCTGCGCGAAGCCCGTGAAAGAGCTGAAACGAGAGAGCGAACGAAGCTGAATGTACATAAAAAGGGATCCCGCTGCTTTAGTTTTGTGTGTATAATACCGGGGAGCGCGAGCTAACGAAGAAAGAGAGGGAGAGAGAGAGAGAGAGAGAGAAAGCGACCGTTATGTACTATTATTACTATAGGAAACTACTCCGAATTTCAATCCGCTTGAAGTAAATTCACTTTATGCCGCGCTGCACGCTCCGCAGCTCGAAACTTTAATGGTCATAGTAATTACTGCATTACAGCTTTTTCCATAAAGCATATTATGTAGGAGCACCGCGCCGGGTTCATATTGTTCGTTGTGCGCACGGTATTGGTGTGCGGCGTGCGGCTGTGGCCGGGCGCCTGGAAATTGAAAATGCCTTGATGCTCTATAAATTACGTATAATTACTTCTCAACGTGGCGGCGACGTGCCGCTCCGGAGAATTGACTTGGTGCAGTGCCCCATAACGCATTCCGCACCTGCATTCGGGCATTGAAAATCACGAGACTGCGAGCGGTTGCTCCGTGTATGCGCACGTACGTACATACAGGAATACGCGCACCGTTCATATACTTGCTCGGTATACCAGCGGTATAAAGAATGCGGTTTTGACTTTTCCTCCACTCCGGGATTATCGTTTACCCGTGTGGGCATTTCCGCGAGAAAAGTATAACATTTATGCACCGGACTCATTTCTAATTCAGCTAATTTTATGCCCCAAACTGTGCACTTACGCCTCCGGTGGCCTCGTTAGAGAACCAGGAATTTTTTATACTACGAGGCTCTTTGAAAAGCTCGCGATCGCTAAATTGCACATTGATAAGGAAATAATTACTCAAAGGACAGTTTAAATTAACACTCTGGGCCGGTGCTATGAAAACGCGATTTTGCCAATTTCAGCGAAACGACCAGGACGAATCCGCCGCCCGCAATTAAAGAAACGGTCCCGCAGCTTTTTTATTTCGACGTCCGATTGAAGGAGGGCCGCGACACGTTCTTTTTTTTCCAGCGTTCGATAAAAATAACCCCGAATCCATTATGGAAACTCGAATAAAACGAGCGCGGGGGAAAACGGTAAAGCAACGAGCCGAGGCGTGGAAAAACGATTCATTAAAATCTCGAGTTCGGGTAATCCCAAAGTCCCCGAAAGCGCTCCGCTTTGAAACCCAAAGAGCCAAATGGAAAAGCAGCATCGCAGCAACAGCAGCGCAATAAAGGGGTGAGAAATACGGCAGGCCGGAGTAAAAAGTTAAGCCCCCCGGCGAAGGAGGGAAGAAGCGCGCAAACTAACGAGAAAAGAGAGGAGCCGCCGGGTAGACAGAGATGGAAGGCCGGCCACGGCGGCGACCCTACCCCGGAGTAGGAGCGCTTGCGACAATATCGCGAGCGAATGGTCCATTCGTCGTCGTCAACGTCGGGCCGCGGCGCTGGCAGCTGGTACAACAGGAGCGGCAGCCGGTAATTGGCCGGGACGGCGCGTGAGCTGCAGCGCCGCAACACTGTCATAAGTAGTTAGCGATAGCGGACCGGCCCGGCTCCGGCGCCTCTACCTCCGCCCCGCCGCGATCAAATGAGCAGAAATTCAGTTTGCTCGGCCGCTCGCTGCTCCGTTGCTAGTCTAGACGGGAGAGACTGCGTGCCGCGATGCATCTCTCCTATGTATAGACTCTACCCCTGCCGAGAGGGAGAGAGAGAGAGAGAGAGAGAGAGCAGATGCAGACCGAGGCTATATTCGAATTGGATTTCGGTGCGACGAGAATCAATGTTGAGCGTTGGCCGCGTGACTGCATTGCCGTGTGTGTGTGTGTGTGTGTGAGGGTCTCACTCGCTCGTTCACTCACTGTAGGGAGCTGCTGTTTAGTTCCACGCGCTCGCTCATGCGTTTTTGCTCGTGCGCCGCCATCGTGCACTGTCGGCTCGGATAAATCCCCACCGCCTCTCTCTCTCTCTCTCTCTCTCTCTCTCTCTATTTCCCATTTTCCTACTATCTGCGCGGCTATGCCTGTTCCTCTCGCCCCCTTCCAAAGCTTATTTTCGTGTTATTATGACGATTTAAATGCGTGCAGGATTATCATTTTAATAGCGTTAAAGCCCCCTGATGATGTTTGAACGCGTCCCGGCCTGGCCAGCTGCGCGACTATCGATAATATAAATATAATGTTCATTGTTGCAGATGGAATTATGTTTAGCGCACTCGTAACGTTTTCATGGCTGTGAAATGTTATTGCCTTGGTAATGCCCTGCAAGGTCTATCCAGTTTCCCTTCTCATTTTAATTCTCTGCTGTTTTTTTTTCTTTTTTTTTTATTTGAATTTGGGAGTTTTATTTGGGAATCAAGAGTTTTTGTATACTTACGGATTTGACGTTGATTCCGGCAGTCCGAAAATGTGATATAGAGTTTTGGGGTTTTTTATTTTCGTGCAGGATAGAGTTGAAAATATGGAAAAAGCAGAGAGCAGTTCAATCTAGCGCTCCGTGTTTGCCAAGTTACAAGCTATATCATGCTCGTATTCTAAAATGTATATACATATATATATTGAATAAAAAGTTATGCTCTCATAAATAATAATAAGTCAGCTTCCTAAGAATTTGATAAAGAATTTTGAAAAAATAGAAAAAGAAGAAGAAAGGGCCAAACATAAATTCCGCAATATATGTGGATTCTGTAAATAGTTTTTCGTTTTAAAACGGCAAGAATTTTAAAATAAAAACAATTCTAATCAGTAGAAAAAATATTATCACAGCATATCAAATTTTAAATTGAAGTTTGTATGACAACTTTCATTTTCTTTTTGGTAAATTTTACTACAGATGAATGGTGTGAATTTGTCAAGATAACTTTAGTGTATTAAAATATTTAATAGTGTATTCAAATATTTATCGCAATCAATAAGTCTATAAAATGAAACAGACGAAAATTATTGAATTATACATAATGTGATTAAAACAGCTACTAAACTATTTGATTCTGAGCTACACACCTACAATAATCTCAAAACTTTTCAAAAAAGCTCACTTAATTGGCATAACAGGTATAAGGAGTTTCAATAAAAGCATTAAACAGCCTTTGGCAATCCACAAGTTTTGAGATACTCACATTTATATAACAGAAGATATCCATTATCATTTTCCAAGATTCAAATCTTCATGTTTCAAATACTTAAACTGTTACGATAAGCTGCTCAATTAATTATCCATTCAAGTTATTGAGTGTCGCTATCATATTGTAATTATTAATTAGGTGGAAGCAATCTACAGATTCATCTGAAATATCACTATATGAAAACTTATTAAGCTCCAATTTGCATATGAATAATTTATCTCTCCCATACACATCACTACATATAACTTCCCTAGTCTGTATACGTCGAGATTGGCATAAAACGCACTATTTAGAGATAACGTACAAAACTTATTATTTTCATTGAATAATATAATAAATGATAAATTATTGAAATCCGCCTTTGACGTAATTCATTCCCTCAGAGCTTTTACGTACCATATGGTGTTGTTTGATTAAGAGGATGAAAACTTTGATCTACATTTTTATATACATTTCCGTGATCGCAATTTTTGTCTATAATTGATATTTTTGTGAGCACTTTACAGCAACATAGGTTTCATATATGTTTATTCTAGAGACAAATTCCTATATGCCATTGGAATTCTCCTTTGATTAAAAATTAGTGTCTTTTTATACCCGTCTATTTCTACTTCCATTAAGCATATAGGGAACAATCAACGCGACCTTTTCTTATACATTTCTCTCGATATATTTCCCTTCAAGTGAAGGGGTTGATTTTTGAAGCGTCTTTTCATATTCTAAATTATGATGCAAAGTTCCTCATGCAATTTTATTATGGACAAATAAGTAGAGCATCCTCCTTCAAAAATATTATTATAGTATTTATATACTGTTTTACGTATACCTAATATTTTAAGTCAAAGCTCAGCTCTAGTAAATCAATCATAGACCACTCAACCTTATACTCCCCTCCTCTTACTCGCTCTCTTTGACACGCTGCCTTATATTGAGCCCCAAAGTCTGTTCGCAGCTTCGGCCAATCCTGACCAATAGGAAAAACGGGCTATTCCCGCTTCTACATGGGAAAAAGCGTTTGACAGGCGCACAGAGGCGACAATGCACACACGAACGATTAGCATGCGTGAATGGCCGTAGCGTACGTGCGTCGATTCGCTGCTACTCGTGCGGGGGTGCGTCGAAAAAAAAGAGGCATCAGGGGAGAAAACGAGCGCCGCAAAACCAAAAGAGAGAGAGAGAGAGACAGAGAGCGAGAGAATTTTTTTCCACGTATCTCTCCTAGAGCTGCTGCGGCCATATAAGCGGATCGCGAAAAAGAGGACGCGAGCGTGCGCGAAATGCTGATCCGATTGACTTTCGAGGCGGATGACGCCCCTTCTCTCTCTCTCTCTCTCTCTCTCTGAACGAGACACGCGTGAACGAGCGCACGCGGGTCGCCGAAAAAAAATGTGTCCTCGTCAAAAAAGGAATTTGCTCGTTTGTAGAGACAGACAGGTAACGCGCGAGACTGCCGGCACGGGCGCACCACCGCTGATGCAGGGGGGGTTGTTTGACAAATGTGTCATATATGTGGGTGAGCGATGTCATTTGTTTACGTGACGAGATTTTTTTATACCGCCGCGCCGCATAAGCCGAGATCGTTCATCACTCTTGCAGCTCGTTCAAGTGTTTATGCGCGATGCATTTTGATGAGGTAATAGCTACTCTGCCGCTGCTGCTGCGGCACTGCGACTTGCCTATAACCTACTCGGCGTAGTTCGACGGCTTTTGCCGCACGGGTATCGCGCGCGGATCGCGTATATTTTATTTGCATCGCGCGCCGCGCGGAAGGAGGACGACGCACGTGAATGATGATGATGGAATTTCAATTAAGAGCGATAAGTCATTCGGATAATCCGCGCGGCTCTTGATGGACGTACATGCTCGCGCTGACTGTTTCGCTTCATTTTTATCATTGCCTGTCCGTCGAGGGACAGAAGGCATTATTGACTGAACGATTATTTAATATTTTCAGCAAATTATGTAGTTGAGCAAAATAGTAGCAAATATTGTAGTTGAAGAGGGATGGCTAGTTCGGATGTCCTCGACCACATCGGATCTACGAAACTAAAATATAATTACGACAGGAAAGAAAGTTTGATTTTACAACCATTTGATCTTATTACTTGCCGATTGATTGTGTTCTGTGCAGGATACATGGAAATAATAACAGAGAAATATAGAAAGATACTGAAACTTTTTTTTTCTTAAACTTTCCTTTCAAATAGATTAGTATATTTTTTTTAATAATTATTCAATTTTAATTGGCGAAAAGAGTTTTTGCAGAAACATTGTCACTGCGATCGGATAATATAGAACGACTAATGAGTTAAAACAAACAAAGAGGAATACAATGAAATTCCAAGTAAATATTTACGATCACGTTTACGATTAAGGATGAAAGGGGATTGCTCTGAATATTCCCTTTGATCGGAGCTGATAAATTAGCGCATCCGCAGGAACAATGTGGCATCGATCTACAAGCAACCGACTGCATGAGAAAGGCGCCTATATCGGATCAGCAGTACCATCGACTGACGCTTTAAACAAAACTGAAAAATAACTTTCATCCACAGCAGCTTTCCCGAGTTTTTCCAGAGAAACACACACACACACACACACACATACATACATACATACACATAGAGAGAGAGAGAGAGAGAGAGAGAGAGCGCATTCCGTCTGTTCGCGTCTCCTCAATCAAGCGGCGATTGTTTATCGCCGACCAATTGCTGGGGCAATGATTGGCAATTACCTCGCCATTCGCCAATTGTATTCGGCGGAGCGAGGCTCAAGAAGAGCCATTTACTAGAACGACGCATTGTGGCCCCTCTACTATTTCTCTCTCTCTCTCTCTCTCTCTCTCTCTGTCTCTTATTCGCATTTTCCCACTCTCTCTTCGCTCTCTCTTCCCCTCTCTCCTCGCTTTCACTCGCAGATGCATTTCAAACACAATAACTAGAAGCTGCAGCATGCGCGCGCTCGCGCACCTACACACAGCCGCGTGCCATTATACACGTCGACGAGTTCGGGGCGAGATACTCTCTCTCTCTCTCTCTCTCTCGATGCTCCCGGCTACTAAAGAGAAACTCCCTTTGAACACGAGAGATTCGACGTGCTAGATGCACCCGTCGCTCCTCTCTCGCTTTTACCCTATATCTATAACTACACAATATATATATATATATAGTTGGGCGTGAACTGTTGGGATACTTTTCTATTGGCTTTTCCACCCGCTGTGTCAGAGATGCGCACTCCCGGAATTTCGATAAAGCCCCGGCGAATAAGAGGTATTTTTCGTCATGTAATGAAAAGCGCGCCGCTGCACCTTCCTCCTACCTATATTGCAGGCTGCAGCCTGCAGCAACAAAAAATCGAATCCCCAACTCTATTGACTTATATTACATATATACCTATATACATTTCCAGCTTGGAATTAGCGTATCTCGCGTTTCATTGAATTCTACAAAGTCTCGTTTTATCATTATGTATCTACTTACGATCGATTGTTGCCTTGGAATATAAGAATTTTTTTATAACAAATTTTTCAAATGCACCTGTTGCCATATTTTAAAGCCGTTCCACAAGCTAAGATATCGTCAGCATTGGAGAAATAATATAATAAGCGTGAAAAAGTATTAAAGAAAAATTTAATATAAAGAGGACACCGAAATTGATCCATATTGTGATTGGGAAAACATGAAACTTGCATTGGCACTTGATGTATAAAGAAACGTTTAATTTGAACAAAACTTAACTCTATTACTTGACGGAAAATGTTTTAAAAAGAGCTGAGTTGATCATGCCTTATGCTTAATCTGTGTATAGTAGAAACCGACGAGTGTACACAGACACCAATTTTCGATCAATTATCAACTTTCCCTTCAAGTTAGATGGTCAAAGTTGATCTCTAAACAACTAATTTTCTTCCGAGTCGTCGGCATCCTCCTTTTCAACATTTATTTCCCAGCGTCTAAATATCTGTGTGTATATAAAAGAAAGAGCGCCCGATAAAAAAAACACGATCAATATAGTGAAAGAATATATACAAAACAAGCCCTGTAAATATTCTGGAACGCTTAATGACTTTCACTGGTATCGCAGCACGAAGAAGACGATATATATATATATATATATAACGCAGGAATGGCGCGGCGGCCAAGGTACGCTCTTTTTATTTTTCACCTTATTCACCGATCCGCACATAATTGCACGAGAGAGAGAGTTCGAATCGGAATTCCGCCTCAAAAATACTTCTTACATCGACGGGGCCGCGCGCGCGTAGGTAGCCGGTATGTGTATACAAAAGAAAATAGCTCTGCGCGCTACGCGTAATTTATCAAAGTCACGAGGGAGCGAGAGAGAGAGAGAGAGAGAGAGAGAGAGAGAGAGAGAAAGCGAGGGGGAGGAAGGGAGAAGGGAGAGGAGGAGAGAGCAGAGTAAATCTCCGCGATACATCGTAAATTCTGATGATTCTGTAGGTGGAAAGCGGCCTCTCGGCTCCGCTCGCGGCCACTACATTTTTGATACGTCTATTTAGAGCGAGGATTTCGCTTTATTTTCCGCTGCTCTATATACCGGAGCGTCTTGCACGAGTCATTTTTCCTCGGCGCGCCGCACACACACACACACACACACACTCGCGCAGACACGTAGACACAGACATCGGCTGCATATGTATAATGCGAGTGGAAAAGAGCTTCGCGTCCGTTTGCAGGTCCTCCAGAATAAATCGATTTCGCATCGGGTATATATGAGAGAGGCTGAATTCGCTCTCGCTCTCGCGGCTCGATTCAACGCTATCTCGGCGCGTATGAGAGCGAGAGAGACAGCTATGCCAGAGCTAGTCGTTTCCATGCATTTCTAACGCGTACAAAACTTATTCCGCTTGCCTTCCCTCGTGTCAGCCTCTCTCTCTCTCTCTCTCCCGTTTTTCATTCGACGAATTTTTCATCGGCGAATATGAAAGTAAACATCTTCAACGCTGACGTTTAATTATTTGCTCTCTCTCCGCACAGTCCCTCCTCGCGCTATTTTTCCCTCGATCCTCGCACCGTCTGCGGTGCATAAGCAATTTCTTCCCCGCGTTCTATCCGCGAGTAATTATTGGCATTTTGTGCAGGCTGATGGGCGTATAAACCGAGTCGAGGTGCAAGCGGAGAGAAAAATAATGGGAATAATTACCCAACCTGAGCTTATGGGATTGGGAGTCTCGCATTACTTTTTTACTCGATTTCCTAGAAGGATGCAGAGTGTTTTTCTCGAGTCTTATTTCGATTTATAACGTAGTAGCGTTATAAGTTTGCTCAAAATGCAATCGTTATTGGTACAATCAAACATTTTCAACGCTTTGGTCCATTTTTATTTATTGACAGTTTTGAATATTAATTAGTTCCTCTATTATACACTAAATAGTGCTTATCAAAAATTGTATAAGTAAAAAGATTTATTTAGAAGGGTCAATGATCTTTTATTAAATGCATGATAAATATGAAAATGAATTGTACGGTATAAGTAATAGGTCTTTCAATAGCTTCAGATTGTGGATTTGAGATAAAAGAATTGTGAAATATTTGCATAGTAAATAACGAAATTCAGAAAGACAGAATACGCATAGCAGATATGCTAAACGCAGTAGAAATAAACCAGTACAGTACAGTCAGACGTGTGCGCGTACGGATTTTCTCCGCTGCACTCCCTACAGACAAGGAAATGCATCCTTTCAACTTTACATATTCTGCACTAAATATTGGTTTTGTTGCACAAGTTTTTAAAAGGAAATGGACAGGGATCAATGTTTATTATAATATTTTTCTACCTTCAATTTATTCAAAAGCTTAAAATAATAAAATAATCACTTTCATAGTAACTAACGCGTGCAAGATGTATACGATTTCATTGGCGTTTCGAACCAATAGGAAACATCGTGTCATTATCCCCGATATTCTAGCCGTTGGCAGCGGAGTTATGTGCACCATAGATTAAAAAAGTAACCCGATTTTTCTAACAGCTTTCTAACAACATGATCGTATCGGTCACTAGATGTTATATACCTGCATCATAATCCAGCACTTAATTCGGCATTTTTTACGCGAAATATATAGCGATCCTCATCGGTGCTCGGCACTTACACAGCGGGATTCAATTATTGAATATCCGAAGATCGCCTAATTAAATAGCGGAAACTTTTCTCCTCGCGAGTATATTATCGGCCATCGGAGAATAGAATCGACTGCCCCCAAATTCGTGTATTTTTCTTTATGCCCCATTTTCCCCGAGAGAGAAGGAGAGCGAGAGGGGAGATTTTATCAGCATAATTTAAACTTCTAAAGTCGTTTACACTCCGTCACCGGGAGGATATCCCGTTCTCGCAGCTTCTCTGCTTCCTCCTCTATCCTCCTATACATATATAGTAGGGCGGAATCGATTCACAACAAAGTGGCCAGACTATTCAATGAACAGCTATGCACAATGAACGCGGCTGCTTGCTTATTCAGGATGATGCATAGAAACTGCGCGTCGATCATTAAGCTATACCGCATAGCGAACCTTTTGAAATATCGATTCTATCTACATTAGAATTTGGTTTTTGGTTTTTCAGATGCTGCCATATATTCTTGGCGCGAGCAATTTCTGAAAATGTTTCGGTAACCTCGAATCGTAGAATTCGCGAAACAAGTCAACTGTACAGCTGCTACGGACGAATGGAACAATAAGGCCACCCGCATCGAATCCTTTCGATAATTCTTTAGGAATTTCTTTCATTTTAGAAATTATTTCATTCAGCGCAAATATTGAAAACTAAAAATCTTGAACATACAATACGCATTCTTCCAATATTCAAAATATATAGAATCACATCTTAAGAAACCGCTCGAACGTGCCATGCAACCAAGGTTCGCGCGGCAAGTGACCAAAAAATAGTCCCCTGGTCTAGACGAAAGGAAAAACGGAGATAGGAAAATCAGCATAATCCCCTCGTAAACCCGAATGAACTCCTCGGAGACGAAGAATACTGGAAAATCGAGAAAAAGAGAAGAGGAAGAGAGAGAGAGAGAGAGAGAGAGAGAGGGGGGGGGAGAGGAGGCAAGCATTGCCATTGATTGGATTTCAAGACCATTGAATCGCGCGAAGGCGAGTGATTATTTATCTGAGTGAAACTGCCCCTGACGGGGCAACCTCGGACTTACTCCTCTTTTTCCGCGCGTCTCGCTTATGCACCGAGAAAGGGGTTGAGTTACAGGTCGCTCAGGTTTTGCAAGAGTTTCCCACGTAACAAAGACTGGTCGCGAATTGAAAATGAAATCGGTAACGACTCGGACGAGCTATAAGGCCGCACATCTTCCCACGGCTTCTTCGTTCTCCTCAACTCTGCCACTTTTTCTTCGCGCATCCTCTTTCTACACGATTTAAGATGCTGCCCGCCGCAAAACAGTTCCACAACCAGCTATTGTTCCGTCAGATGGTGCTTATCGAGCTCTCGACACTGTACCAATAATCGAACTTTTAACAGCAGTTCAAAAAACCATCCGTAAAGACGCAATGAGTATACTTGATCGAAGTTGATGAAGTCGGTGCGCATCGCTGAGGAAAAAAGAAAAGATAGCGGCCGCAGCGATCCGTAACTGGAGATCGAGGCGATCGATCTTTATGCAACGAAGCGGCTGCGGCGCACACTCGAAATTTTCAAATTTCCACGAGTTTGAAATTCAGAACGTCGCGTACTTAGCGTTCTCCCTTCACTTCTTTCCTCCCGATATCGTCCGTAAAGATACTCCAGAGACTTTTCTTCGCCTCTCGTCGGTCGATGATCCGCGCGACTCCAGAGCTGCGCTCTCAGCATCTTCGAGCCTCGCGCATATTATACACCACCGCAATCGAGCGAATATCACTTGTTCGTCGCTGCAGTCTTCCTCCTCTTTACTCGACTGTACTATAGACGGCCTAATCGAATTTCACTGAGCGAGTACAGGAAAGATCGTTGCCCAACGAAATTATGTTGGTAGCTGCATTTTAAATTGGTATCGCTTAATGGTCTAACAAAATCGCATTCGTGACTGGAGTATAAAAAGAACTGCATGCGCTATGTTAATAATCTCGAAATGTACGTAATATGATTTTTAATTTTAAAGGAAATTTTAAGACTAATTATATTGTCTATTTAAGAACTTAATGCAATTTCTTCAATCTATAGGAATCCGAAGGTAGATGAGGCGGATACTTAAATCGAACTGTCGTCGAAATTGAATTGGCTCTTTTTAGAAGTGTGAAGTAGCAGATTATTATATGAAAATCAGAATGGAATTGTGCAGTTTTAAACTTAAATCTATAGATTTCTCCGAACGCTCTGCTTGATATTTATAAAGTACCAAAGAACAAAAGTTTCCCCAACGTAATAGAATATCGTTACAACGACCAGTTACAAATTATACGCTTTCACATTGGAAGGAAAAATTACAGCCATCCGCATCAGGCGCGCACGCAAGCGGGTTATTTTACGAAACATCGGTCACTCGCGCGCATTCGCGAATAGCGATAATTACCACGAGCACTCGGAGTTCCTTTGTGGCCGCGTGCATCGTTAAAATTGATCCACGCAGACGCACTTTTTGCTCGTGTCCCGGCTGCACTTCAGGACGAATCTCTGCGTGCTACAAGCTTTTACTTTTATCACGAGCGCGTCATCGAGGCCTGCAGCGACATAGGCGCGGGGGGAGCTCCAATTGATCGCCACTAGCGCCCCGACACTTTGCGCCGTCGCCGCTTCTGCTACCGCTTTACATTTTTTTTCTCCCTTTTTTTGCGTACACACCGTGAGAGTGTACACGAGTCGGGAGGCTTGCTAACGATAGATAAAACTGACCGGACGATATACGCGTCACTGCTACCCCGTAATTGCCTGGCGATTTCAGTGATTTTTTTTCTTCTTTTTTGCGTGCGCGTGATAGAAAAATACTTCGTCTCGGAGTTTGAACAAACACGTATTTCAGTGGTAAATATACTGTCTATATAGTTGTGTGTACAGTTTTATCGATGTTACAGATTTATTTTTATTCTTAACAACCAGAATCAATCGAATGAATTTCAAATATTCTAAATTCAGTGTGCAAATTTTATATAAATCATTTTCACCAAAGATTAATTGAAATTTCAATTACTAAATAAATCAGAATGTTGATATAAATTTTAGTTACATATATTTCGTTGGTTTTTGATACTTGACTAGTGCTGTAAAATACATTAAGCTGGATAATTTGGCGTATGGAATCAGATGCTTCGTAATTCGAAATATCCTACGGAAAGCTTATAGTATTACTTGGAAATTATTACCACGGGGCATCATTACGAGACTTACAATAAGCCTCGTCGCTGAATACGTGAACTCTCAACGAGCCAAATCCAAATTGTCTATACAGTGTAAGAATGAAATTTTAGCTTCCAGTACAAACAACCTCTAATGTTTTGTATAAAGTGCATTATAATAAATTTTTTTCGAAGCATTTGAAAAATTTGAAGTTGATTCGAATGAAATCGAATTAACTTTTCTGTGAAAATTTAAGTTTACATGTATAGAAATGTCCAACATAATATATAGATATACCTTACCGATTAATATAACATATATTTTCAAAAAACTTTGAAAAAAGTTTAACAGTGTAAATTTTTTTTTATATGGTAGGCAAAATATATTTGACAATCTCGTTAACCGACAGACATTCGTTTTGGTTATGGTATACAAAGCTCTGGTTCTGACATCCAAACCTTTAAATATTGTAATATTGGTAGTAGACATAACATACAGGTAAATGTATCAATAATTTACGACATAATATAAAATAAAAAATAATTTTTTATTAACGATACAACATTTATTTATGTAAAGAATGGCAAAGTATGACAAATAATTTATCAGTTAAATGGCGCGTTACCGCAGGAAATGGAATTATTAAGCTGATAAATGATGTACTTGCAATTACACGATCGTCGGAGAATCAAAGTTGAATATTAACAATAATGCAATTTGTTTAAAAAGGTTAGGTATTGCAATTTTTTAAATTTTCATTTTTTTGATATATGAGATCCCAGTGAAAATTTCAATTTTCTACACCTTTTTAAATAAATTACATATATATATATATATTATACTTTAGAAAGTCTCAAATGGAACATATTTCGGCTGACCGCGATAAACAAATTTTAAATTAATGAAAGCCACGGAGACAAATTCTTCGAGATTAGCAAAGCAAATAGTTGTCCTCTCCCAGTTTTTAATAAAAATCCACCCCATGAATGAAAGCCCACTTTTTCAATGGCGACTGGAATCCGAAAAAGATTGCGGATATGATGAGGCATACAGAAGTCGTTAGGGCGACACGCGTGTAAAAGGTCGAAAAGTCGAGGAAACGACGTCGCACAGTGGCAGAGAGAAGGAAAAGATACAGATAGGAGACAGAGAGATAGTCGTGCGCGCGCGGATGACATTTCTCGGGGCTCTGCAGGTTGTAGCATAGAGGAGCAAGAGGAGCAAGAGGAAGAGAGCGACTCGGGCTACGGCTGCTAAAGTCGCTCGTCGGACGCCCAGGAAGGTTCCGATGATATTGCGCGAAGTGATTTATGCGCGACGCGCGAGACCGCATATTGCGGCGAGAGGGAGAGAGAGAGTGCAAGAGAGACCGAGAGAATGAAAGTGAGCTCGAGCACACTTCGTCTCCCCGTATATATGAGGGTAAGAGAGAGAGAGGGAGAGAACATTGCCGCCGCCGCATGGCGATACTAATGCTTATGCCAATATTTCCGAGGGTACCGACGCCTCATTCTCTCTCTCTCTCGCTCTCCTCCCTTCTCTTCCGCTCGGCGCGGTGAGAACTTTTCCAATTCTACCTCATTATGACCGAATGTCACCCGGCACTTTCGACTCCACCACGTCCGTTTTATATATATAGACCCGTATCCTTCATATAATTCGGATATTCCCGATGTCACCTTGCTCGATTATAGTTCAATGGCTTCGAAGGAAGGTACGAATGATAAGATGTACCTATTTTAGCGCGTGACCATTGGAACATGCCTTTCGGATACTTTAGGTCACGATCGATTCCGTATAGTAGGCATCTTTTTTAAGAAATTATTGGGATATAATTTATGTTCTTTGTGATTTTATGACTTGACAGTTTTTGAATTTGATCAACAACAAATACTTACAACATTTCTCTTCAAATATAAAAACTAAATTGCTGGTATATTACTAATATTTTTATAATTAAAATATTTAATTATTAAATTTGAAATGAGTCTAGAAATTTGTGCATAATGCAGTATTATTAAGCAAAATGAAATTTCATCAGCATTTAATATTAAACACTGCAAAATGAACATTTTGAAATTATCTAATGGATTTTTTTATGCATTAATTATTAATTTAGAACTAAGCATAATTACAAGTATTTTAGTTGAAATGTGGTTAAGCCGTATAAGAGTACAACATAAAATAATTTTGAAAAATAAATTTGATAACTCGTTCCGTGTGATAACGATAAAAGTTCTACTTCCATGTGTATGTACATTTAACTCGATTGCAAAAGGTCTGCCGTTGTAATTGAGTTTAGTCATGAAGATGAATTTAGTTGCTGTCTTGACCAGCCAGTCCTATTACTACTTATCGCTTCAGCTTTTTCAGCTCGCTTAATTGATCTTAACGGATAGAGTTTTCAGTACAGCTAATTACATTGTGCAACTCTTCATCAAAAACTTTTTATATTACTTTTTTTAAAAACTTAAACGTATTAATTGTACTATTTAATTCAGTACTGTAACCCAATATAAAAGTCAGTTAAAATAGAATGAAATAATCGATAATGACAAAAATTATTATCGATAGGTCGCATACTGACCTAGTAATAATTTGACAAAAATTTCAAAATAAATTTTCTACATATATATTCAAAAATAAAAAGCTCATAAGATACACTATTATTGAATTTTCAATTGTAGCGACTTCAATAAATGAATGACATTACTCTATTTATATTTATCTGATTATAAAGTATTCATTTTTCATATCTTCTTGAATTTATTATTCTTTACTCTATAATTTATTACTACTACTGTTCAACCACCTTCTGAATATTTGATATCGCAGTTGTATAATATTAAAAATTTATACAATATCGAGAATAATGAATTCTAAAATATATATGAAATCTTTAAAGAATTTTTCATGAGTTATTTAAAAATCTATCATGAATATTTTTTTTAAATCCATCTTTTTAAATCCATTGATAAATCAATCATTAAATTTTATCTATATTTACCAAAATTGAATCACAATGAATTTATTTGAAACTCTTTCTGCATGTATATTTTTTATAATCCTTTTTTAAATAGTTTGAAAAAAGTTCTATTTCAATGTTTTCGGGTTAAAAATATTCTTCCGCAAGAACAAGTTTCTTCCTTTCATTTGTAAATTAAATTAATCCTTTCTTTCAAGGATATACCAAAGATTTTTTTGTTTTTGTTTTTATCTTTACACTCTAAACTCTAAAGAGTAAAAGTTGCCGCTAAATTGTAGAAATATAGTATTTACTCCATGTGTAAAGCGTGAAACGTTAATTTTCTACTTTGTCTGAGAGAAAGTTCATAGTTTACTCTTATAAGAGAGTAAATTAGTTTGTTTACTCTAATATAAAGAGTAAATTTTCAATTTTCTACTTTACAAGCGTAGAGTTTTGAGTCGACTAATATTTTACGCTTTACTAAGGGGTAAAATTATAAATTCATACTTTACTATAC